>JAFMSR010000341.1:0-57037 GCA_022818135.1 Saxidomus purpurata | reverse complement strand
CAGTTTTGTCTTTACAAATATGTGCATTAGATCTCTACGGCTCTCGAAAGGAAAAATGCCATTATTAAAATTTTAACGGTCGCTTTGAACCAGTAGCAATATGCATGTAACTTAAATATTTTACATTTTCTAATCCGTTTGGTAATATCTGAACATTTAAAAGTAAAAACCTTATATTTAGTATAAGACCTGTGGTTGAATTTGAAAGCAAGTTGAAGCGTCTCTGTGAACAGCTTGGCAGAATCTAAGCGCCAAAACATGTTCTGGTTTATTGTCAATTGAAATATCGCAAATAGTTTTTCTTCTGTTCAATATTTCTAAGTAAATCAAGCATTTTTGTATATGATAACGACTGAAGCCGATAGTCCGCATTTCTCTTCTACAACGTTATAATAATGTCGTTTACTTAACGCCAACAAGAATTTATATGATCAGCAGTGGATGTTTACCTCTCATTAATTTTATGGCCGTTTTGAAAGGCAGAAAGGTCCAATTTTCGCCATACCTCATTTCCACCCAATATAAACAAATCTTACGAAGAGAATGGGGTATCACATGACCCCATTCTAGAGAAAAGTTGTTTCACCCCAAAAAAAACTCAAAGGGTATAGCCTTAGGAAAAATGCCATTTTCGACAAAAATTATTTTTCCTCCATTTTCGCAGGGATTGTTCAGGGATCACTTTCGACGAAGGAACTGCAATCAGAATGAAGATATCTTATTGCAAACTAATTTTATAGCCATTTTTTAGGGTAGGGGGTCGAACTTACGTCCTAGCTGAAAAGTAGGTCACAGAGGGGTCAAAGTTGAAGATAGACCCCAAGTATTATATATTTCCGTGACCTACTCATCAAGACGAAGAGAATGGGGTATCACATGACCCCATTCTAGAGAAAAGTTGTTTCACCCCAAAAAAAACTCAAAGGGTATAGCCTTAGGAAAAATGCCATTTTCGACAAAAATTATTTTTCCTCCATTTTCGCAGGGATTGTTCAGGGATCACTTTCGACGAAGGAACTGCAATCAGAATGAAGATATCTTATTGCAAACTAATTTTATAGCCATTTTTTAGGGTAGGGGGTCGAACTTACGTCCTAGCTGAAAAGTAGGTCACAGAGGGGTCAAAGTTGAAGATAGACCCCAAGTATTATATATTTCCGTGACCTACTCATCAAGACGAAGAGAATGGGGTATCACATGACCCCATTCTAGAGAAAAGTTGTTTCACCCCAAAAAAAACTCAAAGGGTATAGCCTTAGGAAAAATGCCATTTTCGACAAAAATTATTTTTCCTCCATTTTCGCAGGGATTGTTCAGGGATCACTTTCGACGAAGGAACTGCAATCAGAATGAAGATATCTTATTGCAAACTAATTTTATAGCCATTTTTTAGGGTAGGGGGTCGAACTTACGTCCTAGCTGAAAAGTAGGTCACAGAGGGGTCAAAGTTGAAGATAGACCCCAAGTATTATATATTTCCGTGACCTACTCATCAAGACGAAGAGAATGGGGTATCACATGACCCCATTCTAGAGAAAAGTTGTTTCACCCCAAAAAAAACTCAAAGGGTATAGCCTTAGGAAAAATGCCATTTTCGACAAAAATTATTTTTCCTCCATTTTCGCAGGGATTGTTCAGGGATCACTTTCGACGAAGGAACTGCAATCAGAATGAAGATATCTTATTGCAAACTAATTTTATAGCCATTTTTTAGGGTAGGGGGTCGAACTTACGTCCTAGCTGAAAAGTAGGTCACAGAGGGGTCAAAGTTGAAGATAGACCCCAAGTATTATATATTTCCGTGACCTACTCATCAAGACGAAGAGAATGGGGTATCACATGACCCCATTCTAGAGAAAAGTTGTTTCACCCCAAAAAAAAACTCAAAGGGTATAGCCTTAGGAAAAATGCCATTTTCGACAAAAATTATTTTTCCTCCATTTTCGCAGGGATTGTTCAGGGATCACTTTCGACGAAGGAACTGCAATCAGAATGAAGATATCTTATTGCAAACTAATTTTATAGCCATTTTTTAGGGTAGGGGGTCGAACTTACGTCCTAGCTGAAAAGTAGGTCACAGAGGGGTCAAAGTTGAAGATAGACCCCAAGTATTATATATTTCCGTGACCTACTCATCAAGACGAAGAGAATGGGGTATCACATGACCCCATTCTAGAGAAAAGTTGTTTCACCCCAAAAAAAACTCAAAGGGTATAGCCTTAGGAAAAATGCCATTTTCGACAAAAATTATTTTTCCTCCATTTTCGCAGGGATTGTTCAGGGATCACTTTCGACGAAGGAACTGCAATCAGAATGAAGATATCTTATTGCAAACTAATTTTATAGCCATTTTTTAGGGTAGGGGGTCGAACTTACGTCCTAGCTGAAAAGTAGGTCACAGAGGGGTCAAAGTTGAAGATAGACCCCAAGTATTATATATTTCCGTGACCTACTCATCAAGACGAAGAGAATGGGGTATCACATGACCCCATTCTAGAGAAAAGTTGTTTCACCCCAAAAAAAACTCAAAGGGTATAGCCTTAGGAAAAATGCCATTTTCGACAAAAATTATTTTTCCTCCATTTTCGCAGGGATTGTTCAGGGATCACTTTCGACGAAGGAACTGCAATCAGAATGAAGATATCTTATTGCAAACTAATTTTATAGCCATTTTTTAGGGTAGGGGGTCGAACTTACGTCCTAGCTGAAAAGTAGGTCACAGAGGGGTCAAAGTTGAAGATAGACCCCAAGTATTATATATTTCCGTGACCTACTCATCAAGACGAAGAGAATGGGGTATCACATGACCCCATTCTAGAGAAAAGTTGTTTCACCCCAAAAAAAACTCAAAGGGTATAGCCTTAGGAAAAATGCCATTTTCGACAAAAATTATTTTTCCTCCATTTTCGCAGGGATTGTTCAGGGATCACTTTCGACGAAGGAACTGCAATCAGAATGAAGATATCTTATTGCAAACTAATTTTATAGCCATTTTTTAGGGTAGGGGGGTCGAACTTACGTCCTAGCTGAAAAGTAGGTCACAGAGGGGTCAAAGTTGAAGATAGACCCCAAGTATTATATATTTCCGTGACCTACTCATCAAGACGAAGAGAATGGGGTATCACATGACCCCATTCTAGAGAAAAGTTGTTTCACCCCAAAAAAAACTCAAAGGGTATAGCCTTAGGAAAAATGCCATTTTCGACAAAAATTATTTTTCCTCCATTTTCGCAGGGATTGTTCAGGGATCACTTTCGACGAAGGAACTGCAATCAGAATGAAGATATCTTATTGCAAACTAATTTTATAGCCATTTTTTAGGGTAGGGGGTCGAACTTACGTCCTAGCTGAAAAGTAGGTCACAGAGGGGTCAAAGTTGAAGATAGACCCCAAGTATTATATATTTCCGTGACCTACTCATCAAGACGAAGAGAATGGGGTATCACATGACCCCATTCTAGAGAAAAGTTGTTTCACCCCAAAAAAAAACTCAAAGGGTATAGCCTTAGGAAAAATGCCATTTTCGACAAAAATTATTTTTCCTCCATTTTCGCAGGGATTGTTCAGGGATCACTTTCGACGAAGGAACTGCAATCAGAATGAAGATATCTTATTGCAAACTAATTTTATAGCCATTTTTTAGGGTAGGGGGTCGAACTTACGTCCTAGCTGAAAAGTAGGTCACAGAGGGGTCAAAGTTGAAGATAGACCCCAAGTATTATATATTTCCGTGACCTACTCATCAAGACGAAGAGAATGGGGTATCACATGACCCCATTCTAGAGAAAAGTTGTTTCACCCCAAAAAAAACTCAAAGGGTATAGCCTTAGGAAAAATGCCATTTTCGACAAAAATTATTTTTCCTCCATTTTCGCAGGGATTGTTCAGGGATCACTTTCGACGAAGGAACTGCAATCAGAATGAAGATATCTTATTGCAAACTAATTTTATAGCCATTTTTTAGGGTAGGGGGGTCGAACTTACGTCCTAGCTGAAAAGTAGGTCACAGAGGGGTCAAAGTTGAAGATAGACCCCAAGTATTATATATTTCCGTGACCTACTCATCAAGACGAAGAGAATGGGGTATCACATGACCCCATTCTAGAGAAAAGTTGTTTCACCCCAAAAAAAAACTCAAAGGGTATAGCCTTAGGAAAAATGCCATTTTCGACAAAAATTATTTTTCCTCCATTTTCGCAGGGATTGTTCAGGGATCACTTTCGACGAAGGAACTGCAATCAGAATGAAGATATCTTATTGCAAACTAATTTTATAGCCATTTTTTAGGGTAGGGGGTCGAACTTACGTCCTAGCTGAAAAGTAGGTCACAGAGGGGTCAAAGTTGAAGATAGACCCCAAGTATTATATATTTCCGTGACCTACTCATCAAGACGAAGAGAATGGGGTATCACATGACCCCATTCTAGAGAAAAGTTGTTTCACCCCAAAAAAAACTCAAAGGGTATAGCCTTAGGAAAAATGCCATTTTCGACAAAAATTATTTTTCCTCCATTTTCGCAGGGATTGTTCAGGGATCACTTTCGACGAAGGAACTGCAATCAGAATGAAGATATCTTATTGCAAACTAATTTTATAGCCATTTTTTAGGGTAGGGGGTCGAACTTACGTCCTAGCTGAAAAGTAGGTCACAGAGGGGTCAAAGTTGAAGATAGACCCCAAGTATTATATATTTCCGTGACCTACTCATCAAGACGAAGAGAATGGGGTATCACATGACCCCATTCTAGAGAAAAGTTGTTTCACCCCAAAAAAAACTCAAAGGGTATAGCCTTAGGAAAAATGCCATTTTCGACAAAAATTATTTTTCCTCCATTTTCGCAGGGATTGTTCAGGGATCACTTTCGACGAAGGAACTGCAATCAGAATGAAGATATCTTATTGCAAACTAATTTTATAGCCATTTTTTAGGGTAGGGGGTCGAACTTACGTCCTAGCTGAAAAGTAGGTCACAGAGGGGTCAAAGTTGAAGATAGACCCCAAGTATTATATATTTCCGTGACCTACTCATCAAGACGAAGAGAATGGGGTATCACATGACCCCATTCTAGAGAAAAGTTGTTTCACCCCAAAAAAACTCAAAGGGTATAGCCTTAGGAAAAATGCCATTTTCGACAAAAATTATTTTTCCTCCATTTTCGCAGGGATTGTTCAGGGATCACTTTCGACGAAGGAACTGCAATCAGAATGAAGATATCTTATTGCAAACTAATTTTATAGCCATTTTTTAGGGTAGGGGGTCGAACTTACGTCCTAGCTGAAAAGTAGGTCACAGAGGGGTCAAAGTTGAAGATAGACCCCAAGTATTATATATTTCCGTGACCTACTCATCAAGACGAAGAGAATGGGGTATCACATGACCCCATTCTAGAGAAAAGTTGTTTCACCCCAAAAAAAACTCAAAGGGTATAGCCTTAGGAAAAATGCCATTTTCGACAAAAATTATTTTTCCTCCATTTTCGCAGGGATTGTTCAGGGATCACTTTCGACGAAGGAACTGCAATCAGAATGAAGATATCTTATTGCAAACTAATTTTATAGCCATTTTTTAGGGTAGGGGGGTCGAACTTACGTCCTAGCTGAAAAGTAGGTCACAGAGGGGTCAAAGTTGAAGATAGACCCCAAGTATTATATATTTCCGTGACCTACTCATCAAGACGAAGAGAATGGGGTATCACATGACCCCATTCTAGAGAAAAGTTGTTTCACCCCAAAAAAAACTCAAAGGGTATAGCCTTAGGAAAAATGCCATTTTCGACAAAAATTATTTTTCCTCCATTTTCGCAGGGATTGTTCAGGGATCACTTTCGACGAAGGAACTGCAATCAGAATGAAGATATCTTATTGCAAACTAATTTTATAGCCATTTTTTAGGGTAGGGGGTCGAACTTACGTCCTAGCTGAAAAGTAGGTCACAGAGGGGTCAAAGTTGAAGATAGACCCCAAGTATTATATATTTCCGTGACCTACTCATCAAGACGAAGAGAATGGGGTATCACATGACCCCATTCTAGAGAAAAGTTGTTTCACCCCAAAAAAAACTCAAAGGGTATAGCCTTAGGAAAAATGCCATTTTCGACAAAAATTATTTTTCCTCCATTTTCGCAGGGATTGTTCAGGGATCACTTTCGACGAAGGAACTGCAATCAGAATGAAGATATCTTATTGCAAACTAATTTTATAGCCATTTTTTAGGGTAGGGGGTCGAACTTACGTCCTAGCTGAAAAGTAGGTCACAGAGGGGTCAAAGTTGAAGATAGACCCCAAGTATTATATATTTCCGTGACCTACTCATCAAGACGAAGAGAATGGGGTATCACATGACCCCATTCTAGAGAAAAGTTGTTTCACCCCAAAAAAAACTCAAAGGGTATAGCCTTAGGAAAAATGCCATTTTCGACAAAAATTATTTTTCCTCCATTTTCGCAGGGATTGTTCAGGGATCACTTTCGACGAAGGAACTGCAATCAGAATGAAGATATCTTATTGCAAACTAATTTTATAGCCATTTTTTAGGGTAGGGGGTCGAACTTACGTCCTAGCTGAAAAGTAGGTCACAGAGGGGTCAAAGTTGAAGATAGACCCCAAGTATTATATATTTCCGTGACCTACTCATCAAGACGAAGAGAATGGGGTATCACATGACCCCATTCTAGAGAAAAGTTGTTTCACCCCAAAAAAAACTCAAAGGGTATAGCCTTAGGAAAAATGCCATTTTCGACAAAAATTATTTTTCCTCCATTTTCGCAGGGATTGTTCAGGGATCACTTTCGACGAAGGAACTGCAATCAGAATGAAGATATCTTATTGCAAACTAATTTTATAGCCATTTTTTAGGGTAGGGGGTCGAACTTACGTCCTAGCTGAAAAGTAGGTCACAGAGGGGTCAAAGTTGAAGATAGACCCCAAGTATTATATATTTCCGTGACCTACTCATCAAGACGAAGAGAATGGGGTATCACATGACCCCATTCTAGAGAAAAGTTGTTTCACCCCAAAAAAAACTCAAAGGGTATAGCCTTAGGAAAAATGCCATTTTCGACAAAAATTATTTTTCCTCCATTTTCGCAGGGATTGTTCAGGGATCACTTTCGACGAAGGAACTGCAATCAGAATGAAGATATCTTATTGCAAACTAATTTTATAGCCATTTTTTAGGGTAGGGGGTCGAACTTACGTCCTAGCTGAAAAGTAGGTCACAGAGGGGTCAAAGTTGAAGATAGACCCCAAGTATTATATATTTCCGTGACCTACTCATCAAGACGAAGAGAATGGGGTATCACATGACCCCATTCTAGAGAAAAGTTGTTTCACCCCAAAAAAAAACTCAAAGGGTATAGCCTTAGGAAAAATGCCATTTTCGACAAAAATTATTTTTCCTCCATTTTCGCAGGGATTGTTCAGGGATCACTTTCGACGAAGGAACTGCAATCAGAATGAAGATATCTTATTGCAAACTAATTTTATAGCCATTTTTTAGGGTAGGGGGGTCGAACTTACGTCCTAGCTGAAAAGTAGGTCACAGAGGGGTCAAAGTTGAAGATAGACCCCAAGTATTATATATTTCCGTGACCTACTCATCAAGACGAAGAGAATGGGGTATCACATGACCCCATTCTAGAGAAAAGTTGTTTCACCCCAAAAAAAACTCAAAGGGTATAGCCTTAGGAAAAATGCCATTTTCGACAAAAATTATTTTTCCTCCATTTTCGCAGGGATTGTTCAGGGATCACTTTCGACGAAGGAACTGCAATCAGAATGAAGATATCTTATTGCAAACTAATTTTATAGCCATTTTTTAGGGTAGGGGGTCGAACTTACGTCCTAGCTGAAAAGTAGGTCACAGAGGGGTCAAAGTTGAAGATAGACCCCAAGTATTATATATTTCCGTGACCTACTCATCAAGACGAAGAGAATGGGGTATCACATGACCCCATTCTAGAGAAAAGTTGTTTCACCCCAAAAAAAACTCAAAGGGTATAGCCTTAGGAAAAATGCCATTTTCGACAAAAATTATTTTTCCTCCATTTTCGCAGGGATTGTTCAGGGATCACTTTCGACGAAGGAACTGCAATCAGAATGAAGATATCTTATTGCAAACTAATTTTATAGCCATTTTTTAGGGTAGGGGGTCGAACTTACGTCCTAGCTGAAAAGTAGGTCACAGAGGGGTCAAAGTTGAAGATAGACCCCAAGTATTATATATTTCCGTGACCTACTCATCAAGACGAAGAGAATGGGGTATCACATGACCCCATTCTAGAGAAAAGTTGTTTCACCCCAAAAAAAACTCAAAGGGTATAGCCTTAGGAAAAATGCCATTTTCGACAAAAATTATTTTTCCTCCATTTTCGCAGGGATTGTTCAGGGATCACTTTCGACGAAGGAACTGCAATCAGAATGAAGATATCTTATTGCAAACTAATTTTATAGCCATTTTTTAGGGTAGGGGGTCGAACTTACGTCCTAGCTGAAAAGTAGGTCACAGAGGGGTCAAAGTTGAAGATAGACCCCAAGTATTATATATTTCCGTGACCTACTCATCAAGACGAAGAGAATGGGGTATCACATGACCCCATTCTAGAGAAAAGTTGTTTCACCCCAAAAAAAACTCAAAGGGTATAGCCTTAGGAAAAATGCCATTTTCGACAAAAATTATTTTTCCTCCATTTTCGCAGGGATTGTTCAGGGATCACTTTCGACGAAGGAACTGCAATCAGAATGAAGATATCTTATTGCAAACTAATTTTATAGCCATTTTTTAGGGTAGGGGGTCGAACTTACGTCCTAGCTGAAAAGTAGGTCACAGAGGGGTCAAAGTTGAAGATAGACCCCAAGTATTATATATTTCCGTGACCTACTCATCAAGACGAAGAGAATGGGGTATCACATGACCCCATTCTAGAGAAAAGTTGTTTCACCCCAAAAAAAACTCAAAGGGTATAGCCTTAGGAAAAATGCCATTTTCGACAAAAATTATTTTTCCTCCATTTTCGCAGGGATTGTTCAGGGATCACTTTCGACGAAGGAACTGCAATCAGAATGAAGATATCTTATTGCAAACTAATTTTATAGCCATTTTTTAGGGTAGGGGGTCGAACTTACGTCCTAGCTGAAAAGTAGGTCACAGAGGGGTCAAAGTTGAAGATAGACCCCAAGTATTATATATTTCCGTGACCTACTCATCAAGACGAAGAGAATGGGGTATCACATGACCCCATTCTAGAGAAAAGTTGTTTCACCCCAAAAAAAACTCAAAGGGTATAGCCTTAGGAAAAATGCCATTTTCGACAAAAATTATTTTTCCTCCATTTTCGCAGGGATTGTTCAGGGATCACTTTCGACGAAGGAACTGCAATCAGAATGAAGATATCTTATTGCAAACTAATTTTATAGCCATTTTTTAGGGTAGGGGGGTCGAACTTACGTCCTAGCTGAAAAGTAGGTCACAGAGGGGTCAAAGTTGAAGATAGACCCCAAGTATTATATATTTCCGTGACCTACTCATCAAGACGAAGAGAATGGGGTATCACATGACCCCATTCTAGAGAAAAGTTGTTTCACCCCAAAAAAAACTCAAAGGGTATAGCCTTAGGAAAAATGCCATTTTCGACAAAAATTATTTTTCCTCCATTTTCGCAGGGATTGTTCAGGGATCACTTTCGACGAAGGAACTGCAATCAGAATGAAGATATCTTATTGCAAACTAATTTTATAGCCATTTTTTAGGGTAGGGGGTCGAACTTACGTCCTAGCTGAAAAGTAGGTCACAGAGGGGTCAAAGTTGAAGATAGACCCCAAGTATTATATATTTCCGTGACCTACTCATCAAGACGAAGAGAATGGGGTATCACATGACCCCATTCTAGAGAAAAGTTGTTTCACCCCAAAAAAAACTCAAAGGGTATAGCCTTAGGAAAAATGCCATTTTCGACAAAAATTATTTTTCCTCCATTTTCGCAGGGATTGTTCAGGGATCACTTTCGACGAAGGAACTGCAATCAGAATGAAGATATCTTATTGCAAACTAATTTTATAGCCATTTTTTAGGGTAGGGGGTCGAACTTACGTCCTAGCTGAAAAGTAGGTCACAGAGGGGTCAAAGTTGAAGATAGACCCCAAGTATTATATATTTCCGTGACCTACTCATCAAGACGAAGAGAATGGGGTATCACATGACCCCATTCTAGAGAAAAGTTGTTTCACCCCAAAAAAAACTCAAAGGGTATAGCCTTAGGAAAAATGCCATTTTCGACAAAAATTATTTTTCCTCCATTTTCGCAGGGATTGTTCAGGGATCACTTTCGACGAAGGAACTGCAATCAGAATGAAGATATCTTATTGCAAACTAATTTTATAGCCATTTTTTAGGGTAGGGGGTCGAACTTACGTCCTAGCTGAAAAGTAGGTCACAGAGGGGTCAAAGTTGAAGATAGACCCCAAGTATTATATATTTCCGTGACCTACTCATCAAGACGAAGAGAATGGGGTATCACATGACCCCATTCTAGAGAAAAGTTGTTTCACCCCAAAAAAAACTCAAAGGGTATAGCCTTAGGAAAAATGCCATTTTCGACAAAAATTATTTTTCCTCCATTTTCGCAGGGATTGTTCAGGGATCACTTTCGACGAAGGAACTGCAATCAGAATGAAGATATCTTATTGCAAACTAATTTTATAGCCATTTTTTAGGGTAGGGGGTCGAACTTACGTCCTAGCTGAAAAGTAGGTCACAGAGGGGTCAAAGTTGAAGATAGACCCCAAGTATTATATATTTCCGTGACCTACTCATCAAGACGAAGAGAATGGGGTATCACATGACCCCATTCTAGAGAAAAGTTGTTTCACCCCAAAAAAAACTCAAAGGGTATAGCCTTAGGAAAAATGCCATTTTCGACAAAAATTATTTTTCCTCCATTTTCGCAGGGATTGTTCAGGGATCACTTTCGACGAAGGAACTGCAATCAGAATGAAGATATCTTATTGCAAACTAATTTTATAGCCATTTTTTAGGGTAGGGGGTCGAACTTACGTCCTAGCTGAAAAGTAGGTCACAGAGGGGTCAAAGTTGAAGATAGACCCCAAGTATTATATATTTCCGTGACCTACTCATCAAGACGAAGAGAATGGGGTATCACATGACCCCATTCTAGAGAAAAGTTGTTTCACCCCAAAAAAAACTCAAAGGGTATAGCCTTAGGAAAAATGCCATTTTCGACAAAAATTATTTTTCCTCCATTTTCGCAGGGATTGTTCAGGGATCACTTTCGACGAAGGAACTGCAATCAGAATGAAGATATCTTATTGCAAACTAATTTTATAGCCATTTTTTAGGGTAGGGGGTCGAACTTACGTCCTAGCTGAAAAGTAGGTCACAGAGGGGTCAAAGTTGAAGATAGACCCCAAGTATTATATATTTCCGTGACCTACTCATCAAGACGAAGAGAATGGGGTATCACATGACCCCATTCTAGAGAAAAGTTGTTTCACCCCAAAAAAAACTCAAAGGGTATAGCCTTAGGAAAAATGCCATTTTCGACAAAAAATTATTTTTCCTCCATTTTCGCAGGGATTGTTCAGGGATCACTTTCGACGAAGGAACTGCAATCAGAATGAAGATATCTTATTGCAAACTAATTTTATAGCCATTTTTTAGGGTAGGGGGTCGAACTTACGTCCTAGCTGAAAAGTAGGTCACAGAGGGGTCAAAGTTGAAGATAGACCCCAAGTATTATATATTTCCGTGACCTACTCATCAAGACGAAGAGAATGGGGTATCACATGACCCCATTCTAGAGAAAAGTTGTTTCACCCCAAAAAAAACTCAAAGGGTATAGCCTTAGGAAAAATGCCATTTTCGACAAAAATTATTTTTCCTCCATTTTCGCAGGGATTGTTCAGGGATCACTTTCGACGAAGGAACTGCAATCAGAATGAAGATATCTTATTGCAAACTAATTTTATAGCCATTTTTTAGGGTAGGGGGTCGAACTTACGTCCTAGCTGAAAAGTAGGTCACAGAGGGGTCAAAGTTGAAGATAGACCCCAAGTATTATATATTTCCGTGACCTACTCATCAAGACGAAGAGAATGGGGTATCACATGACCCCATTCTAGAGAAAAGTTGTTTCACCCCAAAAAAAACTCAAAGGGTATAGCCTTAGGAAAAATGCCATTTTCGACAAAAATTATTTTTCCTCCATTTTCGCAGGGATTGTTCAGGGATCACTTTCGACGAAGGAACTGCAATCAGAATGAAGATATCTTATTGCAAACTAATTTTATAGCCATTTTTTAGGGTAGGGGGTCGAACTTACGTCCTAGCTGAAAAGTAGGTCACAGAGGGGTCAAAGTTGAAGATAGACCCCAAGTATTATATATTTCCGTGACCTACTCATCAAGACGAAGAGAATGGGGTATCACATGACCCCATTCTAGAGAAAAGTTGTTTCACCCCAAAAAAAAACTCAAAGGGTATAGCCTTAGGAAAAATGCCATTTTCGACAAAAATTATTTTTCCTCCATTTTCGCAGGGATTGTTCAGGGATCACTTTCGACGAAGGAACTGCAATCAGAATGAAGATATCTTATTGCAAACTAATTTTATAGCCATTTTTTAGGGTAGGGGGTCGAACTTACGTCCTAGCTGAAAAGTAGGTCACAGAGGGGTCAAAGTTGAAGATAGACCCCAAGTATTATATATTTCCGTGACCTACTCATCAAGACGAAGAGAATGGGGTATCACATGACCCCATTCTAGAGAAAAGTTGTTTCACCCCAAAAAAAACTCAAAGGGTATAGCCTTAGGAAAAATGCCATTTTCGACAAAAATTATTTTTCCTCCATTTTCGCAGGGATTGTTCAGGGATCACTTTCGACGAAGGAACTGCAATCAGAATGAAGATATCTTATTGCAAACTAATTTTATAGCCATTTTTTAGGGTAGGGGGTCGAACTTACGTCCTAGCTGAAAAGTAGGTCACAGAGGGGTCAAAGTTGAAGATAGACCCCAAGTATTATATATTTCCGTGACCTACTCATCAAGACGAAGAGAATGGGGTATCACATGACCCCATTCTAGAGAAAAGTTGTTTCACCCCAAAAAAAACTCAAAGGGTATAGCCTTAGGAAAAATGCCATTTTCGACAAAAATTATTTTTCCTCCATTTTCGCAGGGATTGTTCAGGGATCACTTTCGACGAAGGAACTGCAATCAGAATGAAGATATCTTATTGCAAACTAATTTTATAGCCATTTTTTAGGGTAGGGGGTCGAACTTACGTCCTAGCTGAAAAGTAGGTCACAGAGGGGTCAAAGTTGAAGATAGACCCCAAGTATTATATATTTCCGTGACCTACTCATCAAGACGAAGAGAATGGGGTATCACATGACCCCATTCTAGAGAAAAGTTGTTTCACCCCAAAAAAAAAACTCAAAGGGTATAGCCTTAGGAAAAATGCCATTTTCGACAAAAATTATTTTTCCTCCATTTTCGCAGGGATTGTTCAGGGATCACTTTCGACGAAGGAACTGCAATCAGAATGAAGATATCTTATTGCAAACTAATTTTATAGCCATTTTTTAGGGTAGGGGGTCGAACTTACGTCCTAGCTGAAAAGTAGGTCACAGAGGGGTCAAAGTTGAAGATAGACCCCAAGTATTATATATTTCCGTGACCTACTCATCAAGACGAAGAGAATGGGGTATCACATGACCCCATTCTAGAGAAAAGTTGTTTCACCCCAAAAAAAATCAAAGGGTATAGCCTTAGGAAAAATGCCATTTTCGACAAAAATTATTTTTCCTCCATTTTCGCAGGGATTGTTCAGGGATCACTTTCGACGAAGGAACTGCAATCAGAATGAAGATATCTTATTGCAAACTAATTTTATAGCCATTTTTTAGGGTAGGGGGTCGAACTTACGTCCTAGCTGAAAAGTAGGTCACAGAGGGGTCAAAGTTGAAGATAGACCCCAAGTATTATATATTTCCGTGACCTACTCATCAAGACGAAGAGAATGGGGTATCACATGACCCCATTCTAGAGAAAAGTTGTTTCACCCCAAAAAAAAAAAAAAAAAACTCAAAGGGTATAGCCTTAGGAAAAATGCCATTTTCGACAAAAATTATTTTTCCTCCATTTTCGCAGGGATTGTTCAGGGATCACTTTCGACGAAGGAACTGCAATCAGAATGAAGATATCTTATTGCAAACTAATTTTATAGCCATTTTTTAGGGTAGGGGGTCGAACTTACGTCCTAGCTGAAAAGTAGGTCACAGAGGGGTCAAAGTTGAAGATAGACCCCAAGTATTATATATTTCCGTGACCTACTCATCAAGACGAAGAGAATGGGGTATCACATGACCCCATTCTAGAGAAAAGTTGTTTCACCCCAAAAAAAACTCAAAGGGTATAGCCTTAGGAAAAATGCCATTTTCGACAAAAATTATTTTTCCTCCATTTTCGCAGGGATTGTTCAGGGATCACTTTCGACGAAGGAACTGCAATCAGAATGAAGATATCTTATTGCAAACTAATTTTATAGCCATTTTTTAGGGTAGGGGGTCGAACTTACGTCCTAGCTGAAAAGTAGGTCACAGAGGGGTCAAAGTTGAAGATAGACCCCAAGTATTATATATTTCCGTGACCTACTCATCAAGACGAAGAGAATGGGGTATCACATGACCCCATTCTAGAGAAAAGTTGTTTCACCCCAAAAAAAACTCAAAGGGTATAGCCTTAGGAAAAATGCCATTTTCGACAAAAATTATTTTTCCTCCATTTTCGCAGGGATTGTTCAGGGATCACTTTCGACGAAGGAACTGCAATCAGAATGAAGATATCTTATTGCAAACTAATTTTATAGCCATTTTTTAGGGTAGGGGGTCGAACTTACGTCCTAGCTGAAAAGTAGGTCACAGAGGGGTCAAAGTTGAAGATAGACCCCAAGTATTATATATTTCCGTGACCTACTCATCAAGACGAAGAGAATGGGGTATCACATGACCCCATTCTAGAGAAAAGTTGTTTCACCCCAAAAAAAACTCAAAGGGTATAGCCTTAGGAAAAATGCCATTTTCGACAAAAATTATTTTTCCTCCATTTTCGCAGGGATTGTTCAGGGATCACTTTCGACGAAGGAACTGCAATCAGAATGAAGATATCTTATTGCAAACTAATTTTATAGCCATTTTTTAGGGTAGGGGGGTCGAACTTACGTCCTAGCTGAAAAGTAGGTCACAGAGGGGTCAAAGTTGAAGATAGACCCCAAGTATTATATATTTCCGTGACCTACTCATCAAGACGAAGAGAATGGGGTATCACATGACCCCATTCTAGAGAAAAGTTGTTTCACCCCAAAAAAAACTCAAAGGGTATAGCCTTAGGAAAAATGCCATTTTCGACAAAAATTATTTTTCCTCCATTTTCGCAGGGATTGTTCAGGGATCACTTTCGACGAAGGAACTGCAATCAGAATGAAGATATCTTATTGCAAACTAATTTTATAGCCATTTTTTAGGGTAGGGGGTCGAACTTACGTCCTAGCTGAAAAGTAGGTCACAGAGGGGTCAAAGTTGAAGATAGACCCCAAGTATTATATATTTCCGTGACCTACTCATCAAGACGAAGAGAATGGGGTATCACATGACCCCATTCTAGAGAAAAGTTGTTTCACCCCAAAAAAAACTCAAAGGGTATAGCCTTAGGAAAAATGCCATTTTCGACAAAAATTATTTTTCCTCCATTTTCGCAGGGATTGTTCAGGGATCACTTTCGACGAAGGAACTGCAATCAGAATGAAGATATCTTATTGCAAACTAATTTTATAGCCATTTTTTAGGGTAGGGGGTCGAACTTACGTCCTAGCTGAAAAGTAGGTCACAGAGGGGTCAAAGTTGAAGATAGACCCCAAGTATTATATATTTCCGTGACCTACTCATCAAGACGAAGAGAATGGGGTATCACATGACCCCATTCTAGAGAAAAGTTGTTTCACCCCAAAAAAAACTCAAAGGGTATAGCCTTAGGAAAAATGCCATTTTCGACAAAAATTATTTTTCCTCCATTTTCGCAGGGATTGTTCAGGGATCACTTTCGACGAAGGAACTGCAATCAGAATGAAGATATCTTATTGCAAACTAATTTTATAGCCATTTTTTAGGGTAGGGGGTCGAACTTACGTCCTAGCTGAAAAGTAGGTCACAGAGGGGTCAAAGTTGAAGATAGACCCCAAGTATTATATATTTCCGTGACCTACTCATCAAGACGAAGAGAATGGGGTATCACATGACCCCATTCTAGAGAAAAGTTGTTTCACCCCAAAAAAAACTCAAAGGGTATAGCCTTAGGAAAAATGCCATTTTCGACAAAAATTATTTTTCCTCCATTTTCGCAGGGATTGTTCAGGGATCACTTTCGACGAAGGAACTGCAATCAGAATGAAGATATCTTATTGCAAACTAATTTTATAGCCATTTTTTAGGGTAGGGGGTCGAACTTACGTCCTAGCTGAAAAGTAGGTCACAGAGGGGTCAAAGTTGAAGATAGACCCCAAGTATTATATATTTCCGTGACCTACTCATCAAGACGAAGAGAATGGGGTATCACATGACCCCATTCTAGAGAAAAGTTGTTTCACCCCAAAAAAAACTCAAAGGGTATAGCCTTAGGAAAAATGCCATTTTCGACAAAAATTATTTTTCCTCCATTTTCGCAGGGATTGTTCAGGGATCACTTTCGACGAAGGAACTGCAATCAGAATGAAGATATCTTATTGCAAACTAATTTTATAGCCATTTTTTAGGGTAGGGGGTCGAACTTACGTCCTAGCTGAAAAGTAGGTCACAGAGGGGTCAAAGTTGAAGATAGACCCCAAGTATTATATATTTCCGTGACCTACTCATCAAGACGAAGAGAATGGGGTATCACATGACCCCATTCTAGAGAAAAGTTGTTTCACCCCAAAAAAAACTCAAAGGGTATAGCCTTAGGAAAAATGCCATTTTCGACAAAAATTATTTTTCCTCCATTTTCGCAGGGATTGTTCAGGGATCACTTTCGACGAAGGAACTGCAATCAGAATGAAGATATCTTATTGCAAACTAATTTTATAGCCATTTTTTAGGGTAGGGGGGTCGAACTTACGTCCTAGCTGAAAAGTAGGTCACAGAGGGGTCAAAGTTGGGGGGGGGGGTTTTGGTGAAGATAGCACCCCAAGTAAAATTTTAGGGATATTTTATATTTTTCGGGTGGGGGGGGCTTTTTTTTTTTGTGGGGAGGGGGGGGGGGGGGGGGGGGGGGGTGGGGGGAAGCCCCAAATTTTTTTTTTTTTTTTGACCTACTCATCAAGACGAAGAGAATGGGGTATCACATGACCCCATTCTAGAGAAAAGTTGTTTCACCCCAAAAAAAACTCAAAGGGTATAGCCTTAGGAAAAATGCCATTTTCGACAAAAATTATTTTTCCTCCATTTTCGCAGGGATTGTTCAGGGATCACTTTCGACGAAGGAACTGCAATCAGAATGAAGATATCTTATTGCAAACTAATTTTATAGCCATTTTTTAGGGTAGGGGGTCGAACTTACGTCCTAGCTGAAAAGTAGGTCACAGAGGGGTCAAAGTTGAAGATAGACCCCAAGTATTATATATTTCCGTGACCTACTCATCAAGACGAAGAGAATGGGGTATCACATGACCCCATTCTAGAGAAAAGTTGTTTCACCCCAAAAAAAAACTCAAAGGGTATAGCCTTAGGAAAAATGCCATTTTCGACAAAAATTATTTTTCCTCCATTTTCGCAGGGATTGTTCAGGGATCACTTTCGACGAAGGAACTGCAATCAGAATGAAGATATCTTATTGCAAACTAATTTTATAGCCATTTTTTAGGGTAGGGGGTCGAACTTACGTCCTAGCTGAAAAGTAGGTCACAGAGGGGTCAAAGTTGAAGATAGACCCCAAGTATTATATATTTCCGTGACCTACTCATCAAGACGAAGAGAATGGGGTATCACATGACCCCATTCTAGAGAAAAGTTGTTTCACCCCAAAAAAAACTCAAAGGGTATAGCCTTAGGAAAAATGCCATTTTCGACAAAAATTATTTTTCCTCCATTTTCGCAGGGATTGTTCAGGGATCACTTTCGACGAAGGAACTGCAATCAGAATGAAGATATCTTATTGCAAACTAATTTTATAGCCATTTTTTAGGGTAGGGGGTCGAACTTACGTCCTAGCTGAAAAGTAGGTCACAGAGGGGTCAAAGTTGAAGATAGACCCCAAGTATTATATATTTCCGTGACCTACTCATCAAGACGAAGAGAATGGGGTATCACATGACCCCATTCTAGAGAAAAGTTGTTTCACCCCAAAAAAAACTCAAAGGGTATAGCCTTAGGAAAAATGCCATTTTCGACAAAAATTATTTTTCCTCCATTTTCGCAGGGATTGTTCAGGGATCACTTTCGACGAAGGAACTGCAATCAGAATGAAGATATCTTATTGCAAACTAATTTTATAGCCATTTTTTAGGGTAGGGGGTCGAACTTACGTCCTAGCTGAAAAGTAGGTCACAGAGGGGTCAAAGTTGAAGATAGACCCCAAGTATTATATATTTCCGTGACCTACTCATCAAGACGAAGAGAATGGGGTATCACATGACCCCATTCTAGAGAAAAGTTGTTTCACCCCAAAAAAAACTCAAAGGGTATAGCCTTAGGAAAAATGCCATTTTCGACAAAAATTATTTTTCCTCCATTTTCGCAGGGATTGTTCAGGGATCACTTTCGACGAAGGAACTGCAATCAGAATGAAGATATCTTATTGCAAACTAATTTTATAGCCATTTTTTAGGGTAGGGGGTCGAACTTACGTCCTAGCTGAAAAGTAGGTCACAGAGGGGTCAAAGTTGAAGATAGACCCCAAGTATTATATATTTCCGTGACCTACTCATCAAGACGAAGAGAATGGGGTATCACATGACCCCATTCTAGAGAAAAGTTGTTTCACCCCAAAAAAAACTCAAAGGGTATAGCCTTAGGAAAAATGCCATTTTCGACAAAAATTATTTTTCCTCCATTTTCGCAGGGATTGTTCAGGGATCACTTTCGACGAAGGAACTGCAATCAGAATGAAGATATCTTATTGCAAACTAATTTTATAGCCATTTTTTAGGGTAGGGGGTCGAACTTACGTCCTAGCTGAAAAGTAGGTCACAGAGGGGTCAAAGTTGAAGATAGACCCCAAGTATTATATATTTCCGTGACCTACTCATCAAGACGAAGAGAATGGGGTATCACATGACCCCATTCTAGAGAAAAGTTGTTTCACCCCAAAAAAAACTCAAAGGGTATAGCCTTAGGAAAAATGCCATTTTCGACAAAAATTATTTTTCCTCCATTTTCGCAGGGATTGTTCAGGGATCACTTTCGACGAAGGAACTGCAATCAGAATGAAGATATCTTATTGCAAACTAATTTTATAGCCATTTTTTAGGGTAGGGGGTCGAACTTACGTCCTAGCTGAAAAGTAGGTCACAGAGGGGTCAAAGTTGAAGATAGACCCCAAGTATTATATATTTCCGTGACCTACTCATCAAGACGAAGAGAATGGGGGTATCACATGACCCCATTCTAGAGAAAAGTTGTTTCACCCCAAAAAAAACTCAAAGGGTATAGCCTTAGGAAAAATGCCATTTTCGACAAAAATTATTTTTCCTCCATTTTCGCAGGGATTGTTCAGGGATCACTTTCGACGAAGGAACTGCAATCAGAATGAAGATTATCTTATTGCAAACTAATTTTATAGCCATTTTTCGGGTAGGGGGTCGAACTTACGTCCTAGCTGAAAAGTAGGTCACAGAGGGGTCAAAGTTGAAGATAGACCCCAAGTATTATATATTTCCGTGACCTACTCATCAAGACGAAGAGAATGGGGTATCACATGACCCCATTCTAGAGAAAAGTTGTTTCACCCCAAAAAAAACTCAAAGGGTATAGCCTTAGGAAAAATGCCATTTTCGACAAAAATTATTTTTCCTCCATTTTCGCAGGGATTGTTCAGGGATCACTTTCGACGAAGGAACTGCAATCAGAATGAAGATATCTTATTGCAAACTAATTTTATAGCCATTTTTTAGGGTAGGGGGGTCGAACTTACGTCCTAGCTGAAAAGTAGGTCACAGAGGGGTCAAAGTTGAAGATAGACCCCAAGTATTATATATTTCCGTGACCTACTCATCAAGACGAAGAGAATGGGGTATCACATGACCCCATTCTAGAGAAAAGTTGTTTCACCCCAAAAAAAACTCAAAGGGTATAGCCTTAGGAAAAATGCCATTTTCGACAAAAATTATTTTTCCTCCATTTTCGCAGGGATTGTTCAGGGATCACTTTCGACGAAGGAACTGCAATCAGAATGAAGATATCTTATTGCAAACTAATTTTATAGCCATTTTTTCGGGTAGGGGGTCGAACTTACGTCCTAGCTGAAAAGTAGGTCACAGAGGGGTCAAAGTTGAAGATAGACCCCAAGTATTATATATTTCCGTGACCTACTCATCAAGACGAAGAGAATGGGGTATCACATGACCCCATTCTAGAGAAAAGTTGTTTCACCCCAAAAAAAACTCAAAGGGTATAGCCTTAGGAAAAATGCCATTTTCGACAAAAATTATTTTTCCTCCATTTTCGCAGGGATTGTTCAGGGATCACTTTCGACGAAGGAACTGCAATCAGAATGAAGATATCTTATTGCAAACTAATTTTATAGCCATTTTTTTGGGTAGGGGGTCGAACTTACGTCCTAGCTGAAAAGTAGGTCACAGAGGGGTCAAAGTTGAAGATAGACCCCAAGTATTATATATTTCCGTGACCTACTCATCAAGACGAAGAGAATGGGGTATCACATGACCCCATTCTAGAGAAAAGTTGTTTCACCCCAAAAAAAACTCAAAGGGTATAGCCTTAGGAAAAATGCCATTTTCGACAAAAATTATTTTTCCTCCATTTTCGCAGGGATTGTTCAGGGATCACTTTCGACGAAGGAACTGCAATCAGAATGAAGATATCTTATTGCAAACTAATTTTATAGCCATTTTTTAGGGTAGGGGGTCGAACTTACGTCCTAGCTGAAAAGTAGGTCACAGAGGGGTCAAAGTTGAAGATAGACCCCAAGTATTATATATTTCCGTGACCTACTCATCAAGACGAAGAGAATGGGGTATCACATGACCCCATTCTAGAGAAAAGTTGTTTCACCCCAAAAAAAACTCAAAGGGTATAGCCTTAGGAAAAATGCCATTTTCGACAAAAATTATTTTTCCTCCATTTTCGCAGGGATTGTTCAGGGATCACTTTCGACGAAGGAACTGCAATCAGAATGAAGATATCTTATTGCAAACTAATTTTATAGCCATTTTTTAGGGTAGGGGGTCGAACTTACGTCCTAGCTGAAAAGTAGGTCACAGAGGGGTCAAAGTTGAAGATAGACCCCAAGTATTATATATTTATTATTTATTATATATTATAGGATGCCTTAACTATACTTTCTTGGATGCACCACTCTGTGAATATAACGGTACCCTGCTTCAAATTCGTTCTTGTTCTCTTTTTGTACATTTTTTTTTAGTTACCTCTTGTGATGGTGTTTGAACATTTGAACATCTTATTTTTGTCAAGTTTATCTAAATTATTCATGATTTTATATACATGTACTTGCACCATGTCTGCTCTTTCTCTCCGATATTCAAGGGAAGGTAGTCCTAGAATTTTTAGCCTATCTTGATATGAGTAATGTCTGAGGTTTCCTACTATTCTGGTGGCTCCGCTGTACATTTTCATCTAAGCTAGAAACGTTGGAAACATTTTGTAATTTTGTCATCGATTGATGCGGGTCTGCAGATTTGTAAATGTAACTTGGAATTGTGTAAGCATCATTTTAAAACTTAATCGTATCATGTTAAATCATAATTATAGTTGAATATTGGATTATAAGTGCCAAAAGAAGAAGACTCCAAGCTACAGGTAAATAGCTATGGTTTAGGTACGTATTAAGTTCCCTCCTGTGTTTCAAGAAAATGTTATGACACCACAAACTAATGACGGTGGCAACCAGCTTCTGAGAGCTGAAGTAAGATGTACCAAACCAGTTGCCCGTTCTCTATGACCATCGCATTATGCATTCCCACAATGTCTGCACAACCAACTAGAGCACATGAGGCCATGATGACGCTGGGTCTTTGATAGTCTAACTACTTCGACTTCGAAGGTAAACCGAATTTATAGGCTGATATTTTATAGTTGTTCACCTGTAGAGGTGTGACAGTTATAAAATAGGGGTCACACTGAAACGTCAAATTAATTAGGCTAGGTCTTTGAGGTCTGGACGGAGAAGCAGCATCGGGTTCTGAGCCACGACAGAATCCACTATAAACTACTGGAGGCCACTCACCTCGACAACAACAACTGAAAAATTATGTAAGCATCGTATTGTTTTCAAATCTTTATTCAATATAAAAAGAAAGATTCAGCCTTTTTTCTTAGGCCCGCAAATATGCCCACAAAGTCCCGTAGAATAATGAACGATGATATGACTTTATCACAATGTTTTGTTCTCACGACATGCAATCATGGCGGAAAAAGAATTTGTCTCGTGTAGATTGGATGGAAAAGTAGCTCTTATCACTGGTAAAATAATGTATCGGGTCGAAAAACCTTTTATTAAGATATCTAATCATCTCTCAAACAAAATGGCCTCAGCACATTTGGTTGACACTTTCCAACTATTCTTATAATGCTTTTTTTATGTTTTTTTTTTTAAAGGGAGACAACTAAATATTTTATCAATTCTTCTCTAATGTTGAGTTGTTCCCCCTGGCGTACATTTGAAGTTGCCTGTGTGCGTTAGTCCATATGGATTTTGAAGAACAGGAACCTTTCTGTACCTTTTGATTAATAAAACAGATGTCGGGCTATCAAATAAGTGGTGTGACGACAAAAATTTAAATGAAAAAGTAGTAAGTAAAGAAATAGCTTTGTTTTTAGAAGTAAATTTTTGTCTTCAGTTTCTACAAAACTACAAATGTATATAGCCTGAACTAAAAGAAAGCAACATTACTATATAGTGTAAACATCCGTGTTGATGCAACGAGCCTTAACTTTTTAGCTCACCTTAGCAGGAAGTGTTCAAAGGTGAGCTATTGTGATCGCCTTGTGTCTGTCCACACTTTACTTTGTGTATGCAAAAGAGGCTGCATTTTTCGCTGGATCTTCATGAAACTTAATCAGTATGATTGTCTTGATAAAAACCAGGTTGAGTGCGAATATGGGTCATCTGGGGTAAAAAACTAGGTCACGGAGTCAAATCATAGAAAAACCTTATTTATGCAATAGAGGTTGCATTTTTCATTGGATTTTCATGAAACTTATCAGTATGATTGCCTTGCTGAGTTCTAGGTCGAGTTCGAATCAGGGTCATCTGGGGTCATAAACTAGGTCACCCAGTCAAATCATAGAAAAACCTTGTGTATGCAATAGAAATTGCCATTTTCTTTAACCTTCATGAAACTGGGTCAGTATAATTGCCTCGATGAAATCTAGGTCGAGTTCAAACATGGGTCATCTAGGGTCAAAAACTAGGTCACCCAGTCAAATCATAGAAAAACCTTGTGTATGCAATAGAGGTTGCATTTTTCATTGGATCTTCATGAAACTTGGTCAGTATGATTGTCTTGGTTAAATATATGTCAAATTTGTGGCATTGTCTAGCGGACCTCTACCAAGATTGTTCAAATTCTGACCCCTGGGTCAAAATTGACCCTGCCCAGGGGTATAGATTTTACATAGGCTTATAAAGGAAAAACTTTAAAAATCTTCTACTCTGAAACCACAAGACCTAGAAATTAGATATTTGGCATGTAGAAATTCCCAGTGGACGTCTACTAACATTGTTCAAATTATGACCCCCAGGTCAAAATTGACCCCTCCAGGGGGTCACTTGATTTAACATAAGCTTATATAGGTAAACTTTAATAATCTTCTTCTCTGAAACCACAGAGCCTAGAGCTTAGATATTTAGCATGTAGCATTGCCTAGTAGACTTCTTCAAAGTTTGTTTAAACCATACCCCTGGGGTCAATATTGGCCCACCCAAGGAGGTCACTTGTTTTACAAAGATGTATATAGGAAAACCTATTTGGTATATAACATTGTCTTGTGGTCTTCCAGTTACTTTGTTCAAATCATGCCTCTTGGGTAAAGATTGACCACACTCATTAGGCAAGTTGACTTATATTCAGGTGACTGATATAGGGCCATGATGGCCCTCTTGTTCATTCATGCGCAAACTACTAAGGTGGGGAAAGCCTGCAAAGGCATTTCTGTTTGGCTTTTCCAGTATACTTTGATTATGAGTAGAGAGCCATATCTTACAAGTCCCCTGTGGTATTTACTGTTGTATATTATCTATTAAACACAGTTCAAAGCTCGACATTGAAGTGTATTATAATTCTTAAGTTTTGAGGCTTTATGATTATTAGGGGCCAGCTCAGGTATTGGGGCAGAGACCGCAAAGATGTTTGCAAAGCTTGGTGCCATGTTGGCTCTTACTGGCAGGAATGAGGATAATTTGAAGAAAATCAGTAGTGAATGCCAGAAACTGGGAGAAAATAAGGTAAAATTTACATGATACGGGGCCACAATTATTATTCGGTATATAGCATATAATTTCAAAAATACAAAAAGACTTTGCAGGAATTTAAACTGGAACCTTTTTATACCCCCGAAACGAAGTTTGGGGGGTGTATATAGGAGTCACCCGGTGGTTGGTCAGTCGGGCGGGCGGGCTGTCGGTCAGGTGGTCTGTTGCATTTTCCTTGTCCGGAGCATAACTTGAAACCTACTGGTTGCAATTCAATACAACTTCATACAATGGTCAAGCACATAGAGAGGAAGTGCAGTGCACAAGAACTATAACTCCATCTTGACTCATTACAGAGTTATTGCCCTTTGTTACTTTTCCTTGTCCGGAGCATAACTTGAAAACTACTGGTTGGAATTCAATACAACTTCATACAATGGTCAAGTACATTGAGAGGAAGTGCAGTGCAGAGGAACCATAACTCTATCTTGACTTATTACAGAGTTATTGCCCTTTGTTATTTTTCCTTGTCCAGAGCATAACTTGAAAACTACTTGTTGGAATTCAATACAACTTCATACAATGGTCTAGCACAATGAGAGGAAGTGCAGTATACAAGAACCATAACTCTATCTTGAGTAATTACAGAGTTATCGCCCTTTGTTACTTTTAATGTCTGAAGTGTAACTTGAAAACTACTGGTTGGAATTCAATACAAATTCATACAATGGTCAAGTACATTGAGAGGAAGTACAGTGCACAGGAACAATAACTCTTTTTTGACTCATTACAGAGTTATTGCCCTTGTCCGAAGCAGAACTTAAACTACTGGTGGGAATTCAATAAAACTTCATACAATGGTCTAGCACAATGAGAGGAAGTGCAGTGTACAAGAACCATAACTCTATCTTGAGTAATTACAGAGTTATTGCCCTTTGTTACCTTTCCTTGTCCGGAGCATAACTTGAAAACTACTGGTGGGAATTCAATACAACTTCATACAATGGTCAAGCACATTGAGAGGAAGTGCAGTGCACAAGAACCATAACTCCATCTTGACTCATTACAGAGTTATTGCCCTTTGTTACTTTTCCTTGTCCGGAGCATAACTTGAAAACTACTGGTGGGAATTCAATACAACTTCATACAATGGTCTAGCACAATGAGAGGAAATGCAGTGTACAAGAACCATAACTCTATTTTGAGTAATTACAGAGTAATTGCCCTTTTTACTTTTCCTTGTCCGGAGCATAACTTGAAAACTACTGGTTGGAATTCAATACAACTTCATACAATGGTCAAGTACATTGAGAGGAAGTGCAGTGCAGAGGAACCATAACTCTATCTTGACTCGTTACAGAGTTATCGCCCTTTGTTATTTTTCCTTGTCCAGAGCATAACTTGAAAACTACTTGTTGGAATTCAATACAACTTCATACAATGGTCTAGCACAATGAGAGGAAGTGCAGTATACAAGAACCATAACTTTATCTTGAGTAATTACAGAGTTATTGCCCTTTGTTACTTTTAATGTCCGGATCGTAACTTGAAAACTACTGGTTGGAATTCAATACAAATTCATACAATGGTCAAGTACATTGAGAGGAAGAACAGTGCACAGGAACAATAACTCTTTTTTGACTCATTACAGAGTTATTGCCCTTTGTTACTTTCCCTTGTCCAAAGCATAACTTGAAAACTACTGGATGGAATTCAATACTACTTCATACAATGGTCAAGTACATTGAAAGGAAGTGCAGTGCACAGGAATCATAACTCTATCTTGACTCATTACAGAGTTATTGCCAAGAATAATATCTCCATTTTAGTTTTTTTTGCAAGGTATTCTGTTACTACGTACTTCCTCAGTTTATAAAGCATTCTTTCGGGGGTATTAATCACATTTAGTGATAGCTTTAGTTTTTGACGATTCGATCCTAAATATGTTAATTTTAGACAGCTTAAACTTCGAAGAACCTTGTTTTTTCTCTTCACCAAAATCTGAGAGCGAGCAGCTTTAATGTTTTGTTTTATTTTTCTGCTTTTATTGCAATTAAAACAGAAAAAGATACGGCTATTTGTTTAAGATTTTTGTTATAAATGCATTTATATTTTCTCAGGTTTTCTATATCCAAGGTGATGTTACAGTTGAGGCCGATGTGAAGAGAATTGTTGAAGAAACAAATCAACATTATGGACAACTCGATATACTGGTTATTTGTTTGAGGGCTTTAAAGAACACACACTCACACAAAATTCTGTAGACCAATCTAAAATTTCTTGCGTCTGATTGGTTGGTTTTGCAAAATGAGTAAATATCAATCTATTCAGAAGCCAGAGGTTTTAAACTGGTCTCAGAGAAAAGTTGTTTAATTTTTGCTTATTTTTTTGTCATCTAGCAAACATGCTGACCTATCATGTTCTTAAATATTAATATTAATAACAATTTTATGCCTACCTGCCTGGTTCCTAGGATGAAAGGATAGGCTTCAGTTAGTAAACGGGCTCAAGTTGCATCAAAAGTCAGAAATATCTTTCCCTGGTATTGTGCTATGATAAAGAATTAAAGTTCACCATTTCGAACAAACACACTTCTACTGCATCAAGGTGGCTGAATTGCAATACATGAAAAAGAAACTATTACTTTTGATACAATTTATATATCTTGAATATAATACAAACATTTCTTGTACAGCATTTTTTATTTTTTAGGGCCTTTCATCATCCGTCGTAAGTCATCCGTCGGCCATTTTATTTAAACAACATCTCCAAAACCACTAGGCCAATCTTGATGAAACTTGGAGGGGATGTTCCTTGCATAAAGCTCTATCAAAGGTGATAAAAAAATTCCATTCCACGCAGAACTCTGGTTGCTATGGCAACAAATAGAAAAAAAACTTCTCAGAAACCACAAAACCTAGAGCTTAGATATTTAGCAGGCAGCATTACCTAGTGGACCTCTACCAAATGTGTTCAAATCATGACCCATGGGACAAAATTGACCCCACCCAGGAGCCATTTAATTTTACATTGGCTTATATAGAAAAAAACTTTAACAATCTTCTTCTCTGAAACCACAAGGCTTAGAGCTAAGATATATGGCAAGTAGCATTGCCTAGTAGACCTCTACCAAAATTGTTCAAATCATGACTGTCGGTTCAAAATTGATTCTGCCCAGGGATCACTTTATTATACCCCCAAAACGAAGTTTAGGGGGGTATATAGGAGTCACCCGGTGGTTGGTCGGTCGGTCGGTCGGTCGGTCGGTCGGTCGGGCGGTCGGTCGGGCGGTCTGTTGCATTTTCCTTGTCCGGAGCATAACTTGAAAACTACTAGTTGGAATTCAATACAACTTCATACAATGGTCAAGCACATTGAGAGGAAGTGCAGTGCACAAGAACTATAACTCCATCTTGACTAATTACAGAGTTATTGCCCTTTGTTACTTTTCCTTGTCCGGAGCATAACTTGAAAACTACTGGTTGGAATTCAATACAACTTCATACAATGGTCAAGCACATTGAGAGGAAGTGCAGTGCACAAGAACCATAACTCCATCTTGACTAATTTTAGAGTTATTGCCCTTTGTTACTTTTCCTTGTCCGGGCATAAGTTGAAAACTATAAGTTGGAATTCAATATAACTTCATTCAATGGTCAAGCACATTGAGAGGAAGTGCAGTGCACAAGAACCATAACTCCATCTTGACTAATTTCAGAGTTATTTCCCTTTGTTAGTTTTCCTTGTCCAGAGCATAACTTGAAAACTAAAGGTTGGAATTCAATACAATTTCATACAATGATCAAGCAAACTCAGAGGAAGTGCAGTGCACAAGAACCATAACTCTATCTTGAGTATTTACTGAGTTATTGCCCTTTGTTAGTTTTCCTTGTCCAAAGCATAACTTGAAAACTACAAGTTGGAATTCAATACAACTTCATACAATGGTCAAGCACATTGAGAGGAAGTGCAGTGCACAAGAACCATAACTCCATCTTGACTAATTTTAGAGTTATTGCCCTTTGTTACTTTTCCTTGTCCGGAGCATAACTTGAAAACTACTAGTTGGAATTCAATACAATTTCATACAATGATCAAGCAAACTCAGAGGAAGTGCAGTGTACAAGAACTATAACTCTATTTTGAGTATTTACTGAGTTATTGCCCTTTGTTAGTTTTCCTTGTCAGGAGCATAACTTGAAAACTACAAGTTGGAATTCAATAAGACTTCATACAATGGTCAAGCACATTGAGAGGAAGTGCAGTGTACAAGAACCATAACTCTATCTTGACAAATTACAGAGTTATTGCCAAGAACAATATCTCTTTTTAGTTTGTTTGCAAGGTATTATGTTACTACGAACTTCTTCAGTTTATAAAGCAGTCTTTTGGGGGTATTAATCACATTTAGTGATAGCTCTAGTTTTACATAGGCTTATATCAAAAACAATTTTAAAATGTGGGCCTAAAGCTTACATATTTTACATAGACTTCTGTCTGGAAAACATCTTGTCTAATTCTACAAGGCCTAAATCTTAGATATTGAAAATGTAGTATAGTGTGGTGGACCTCAACAAAGATTGTTCAAATCGTGAACCAAGGTCAAAATTGACCCTTCCCGTGATGCGATTGTTGACCTTGCATAATATGGCCAATGGTAGCCAGGTGAGCGATATAGGGCCATCTTGGCCCTCTTGTTTATCTTGTACCTCGATTTATATGTTAATATAATCATACTGTTCATTTTATCAGGTGAACAATGCTGGAATTTTGACATTGGAAACCATAGAAACAACATCTTTAGAGCAATATGATAGACTTATGGACACAAATGTCAGGTGATTTCCGAGCTCTCAGGCAATTTGCTGTCCTGGAGCATGTAATTTTGTTTCCTGCATGTACAAACAAATTTAATAACAAAAAAAATATTGTAAGCTACATATGCTACGGTCATAATTAAAAAATGATATATGTTTAAGCATGATTTATCATCTAATAAACAACGTCTGATTAATTTCTTGCAGAATGACTGTGTATTGTTATGATATAAGGGATCTGACAGGTAAATTTTCACTAGTTTATATGAGATTGGCCACAAATACTTGTATTGAGTAGACAGGTTTTGGATTGTAATGGTATTTTTGCATTAGATAAAGAAGGAAAAAATTCAGGACTGTGGATAAAGTTCAGTTTAGACAGTTTTCCAGTTTAGAAGAGTACAGAGTAGGGAGGTCCCACTGTAGTTTTATTGGGGATGAAAGAATTGTGCAAGCAGAGGGATATTTATGTTCTTGTAACATTTAAGTTAAAACCTTTGTATTTAACTCTTGTTTTGTAACTTTAATTTGGGAAGTGCATGTCGTTCATTGTTCACTAAAATTGCAAATAATCCCCCCCCCCCCCCCTCTCAAAAAAATGTGTTTCCGGTCTCCTGTCTGACCTTAACCTTTTACTGCCAACCTCAAACTTTTTATGAGAAAGTGACCCCTTTAAAAGAACAAATGCGTCTACCGTTACATTCAAACGACATCTCTGAAACCACTGGGCCAGTTTTGATGAAACTTGGCAAGGAAGTTTCTTGCATGAAGCTCTATTAAAAGTATTTTAAAGAATTCCATTCCATGCAGATGGCAACAAGTAGGAACAGTCAAAATTGACCCTTCCTTTGATGCAATTGTTGACCTTATATTTATAATAGCAAATGTTTAGCCAGGTGAGCCATCTTAGCATTCTGGCATTGATTTCTTTAAAAAATATGAAAGAGTTGCTATTTTGTCTTATGGTCTGCCCAGGTCGCCAAGGCAGAATCACCTATGACGACAGGATAAGAATTAAAGTTGCCTTTTTTCTATATTGCAGGGCGATGTACCATATAACAATGCTAGCTGTCCCTTATCTGATAAAAGCAAAAGGCAACATAGTGAATGTATCAAGTGTAAATGGAATCCGATCTGTAAGAACATAGGCATGAAATCTGTATCTGTTGTTATTTCAAATAAGCAGTCACCGCTGGGCCTTACACATCAGTAACCTTGTTTTTGTCACCAAAATCTGAGAGCAAGCAGCTTTAAGCCACAGGTCGCCATATCTAAAAAAAAAAAATAAAAAAAATTGTACATTTTTTGTATTATATGTAGTCTATAAAAATACAATTTTTTTTATATTATTTTTTTTTGGATATGGTGGCTTGTGCTTTAAGCTAGGTGGCTGCTTAGTTGAAGTGACCACTTATGCAGGTTCATCAACTGTTGCTTATCTGTGTTTATGAACCTATAATGAATAATCAGAAATTATCTGTTCATGTATGTAAATTAATACATTTTTATAATATTACATGCTTGCTTTTACGTAGCATAATAATAAATGTACATCATTTTCGACTTACAGTTCCCAAATATGTTGACCTACAGTATGTCAAAGAGCGCAGTTGACCAGTTTACAAGGTGTTGTGCATTAGGTAAATTAAATTTCTTTAATAAAACATGTACATCATTTTTCGACTTACAGTTCCCAAATAGGTTGAACTACAGTATGTCAAAGAGCGCAGTTGACCAGTTTACAAGATGTTGTGCATTAGGTAAATTTCTTTATACTCTGTTTATACCATCGTCCAATCGGTATAATTAGTAGAAATGGAATGTGGACCAAGGGTTCAGACGATGTAGATGGACATAGAGACTTCATTGTAGATGGACATAGAGACTTCATTGTGTTTGTACAGGAAGTCACTTGGAAGGCCTTTATTTTTGTTGTACTGAACTTTTGTTGTAAGAAAACTATAACTTTGTTGGTACATTAAATTATCGGATTTCATTTTGTAAGTCTGAACAAATGCTAAAAATGCTATTTGTTGGGATCTGAAATCTTTGGGTAACTTTATATAAATGTTTTCTATGCCTTTGCATTCATTCTGTTTATTTTACTGTTTAACTCCATGAGAAATATGGTATCATTAGGGAGGCGCTATGGTGAAGTGGAGGAGTATTGTACTCTGTACCCGAGGTTGTGGGTTTGAATCCCTACTGCAGGGGACTTCCATAGGGTCCATCATGATACCTTCTTTCAGTGGGAGATTGGGTCAATACCTTCAGAAGCAGTTACTGATAGTAGTTTACAAAAGTTTTTACATCAGTGCAAAATGAATACGTTCAATCTTATGCAAGTAGGTATGTGAGTTTTTGAACAGACTGCAAAGATGGTTATGTATGGTGACCTTGCTTTGGGATGGAACCAGAAATCCTGCAAGAACCAACCTGTCTGGTTTTGTGACCACCTACCATCTGGCATACTACCCAAGCGAGGAACTGAGCTCCGGTCACATTGTTCAGAAGACGTACTAACCACTGTACTAATTAATTGAAAGCAGTACCTTTAGTGGCAATGATAGTAATTTTTAGAAATCAATTTTTAGGGAGGGTTTTAGCGGCAAGAAAATTCTGAAGAGAGTTTGCTTTGAAACTCCGTACAGGCTGTAAAATGTCTTTCTGTGTTTCAGATCTGGCCCCAAAGCAAGTGAGAGTTAACAGCGTGAAGTAAGTGTTTGAACATAAGGTTTGATATAGTAAACAGAGCTTTTGCATCACCTGCCAAGGTAGCAACAACACTGCTACACTGACCCTGCTAAATCTCTTAAATGGACTTGTCCATCTTTGAATTTGGACAGTACCAATAGCTGTTCATAGGGGTGCATACTAGTACTGATAATGTTCCAACTGAATAGCGAACAGGAATTAACGCTTCTTAGCCATATTTACTTTACTAGCTTATATCTCGTTCACTTTTAAGATTGTGAAATAAAGCTTTACGTTTGTAAATGATGTTACTGATGAAAATTGAATTATCTCCTCAAATGCAGTGGATGAATGTCATGACTTTAAGTTAAAGGGTTTTGCATGATTTTGCACAAGTAGTCCGACTATTTGAGAAAGTTGGCAGTTTCTTACGGAGGACAGGAGTCTTGTACTTCTCCTATCCAAGAATGATCGATAGATAAAACTGCTCACCTGTAAATAATTGAAGTATGGTTGAGGATTAACCCCGCACAGAAAAAAAAATCTTTGAATTCATTCATTTTGCCATGTTATTAATGGCCCTTAGTGGTCCTTAATTAGAATTGCAATACAGTAAAGATCATGTAATGTGACCTGCAACCCTTCAGACCAGCATAAAGTTGTCTTGATATCGAAATAGTCCTTTTATCGAGATATTTTTACCATAAAATGTGGTCTTTATATCAGGGTTGGTCTTAATATCGGGTGGTCTTAATAGCGGAGCTTCACTGTAGTATCCTAGAAGTGCTTACGTTTTAGTACCAAACTCAGGAATTTATCTTAAAAAGAACTGATCTTACTGACTTCACATTGAACTTTCTTTTTCATAATTTGTACTAAATTAAAGAATGAATTTGAGGAACAGTTGCTCAAGTTTAGTTAAGTAATAAATCTTTGTTTTTCAGTCCAGGATTAGTAGTTACAGATATTCACAGAAGAGCAGGTATTGATGAAGAAAGTTATCAAAAGGTATAATTTCCAAGTCTGCAATTGTCTGGTTAAATTAGGGGATTTGATTGCATGCTCTAACGTTGACATGTAGTTCTGAGAATTTCTTACATTTTTACCCTGATTTTTAGAACACCTACACAAAGATCGGTAAAATTTGTACAAATAAACTTGGATCTTGACTCACTGCCTTAAAAACTTTGATCGTGCTTGGATAACTGTTCGATAAAAATTCATTACTTATTAATAAATAGATACAAAATTTGAAATACCTCGGAGAACTATTTACATAAAGGTATGTAATTAGAATTAATATAAAATTAAGATTAACACAATGTTTCATTTATTTTGCTAGATTGTCACTGTTCTTTCAAAGTATCTTCTTAATATCTAAAACATTTTCGCTTACTGTCAGTCGGTGTTGCCCTATGTGAATAACAATAAAGCTTTTTGACCATGATAAGACATCAAGATGCATTGGCAAAGTTTGATCTATGGGCAAAGTCTAATTTACAACCCTAATCACATTCTATTTTCAGTATCTGGAACATTCAAACACGATCTATCCTATGGGACGACCAGGCAAAGTAGAAGAGGTTGCTTCTATGATTGCCTTCCTTGCTTCGGACAATGCTTCATTTACAACTGGTGCGCAGGTTCCCGTGGATGGTGGAAGACATGTAACCTGTCCAAGATAGATGGAACTTGACCAAGACAAGGCAAAATACTTTGACCTTTGATGTGTATAACCACCGTATAATAAGATACTTGTGCTCGGAACATGCATCTTGGCTTCGCTTGACCATTTTTTAGCCGAGCTTAGACCACTCGCTGACTGGCAGGATACTCTTGTCCTTTCTTTTTCTCCCAAGGACATGTGATCTGAAACCACTGGATGGTATTGATGAAAACTGGCATTGTTGTTTCTTGAAAGATCCTCTATAAAAGTTGTTCAAAGAATTCTATTGTAAGCAGAGCTCTGTTTATAACATGGCAACTAAAAGGAAAATCTTTAAAAAAAAAAAAAATCTTCCTCAGAACCACGAGGCCTGGAGCTTAGATATTTGGTACAATGTATGTAGCATTTTCACATGAGCCTCTTCTAAGTCTTTATATGTCTATAATCTCTGAAACGATTTTTACATGAAAGATTCTGATGTGCTCTACTAAGTTCAGTTACTCTGTTGATCTGTCGAATAACATTGCCCCTATGGGAGGGGCTCGTTTTCTCTTAAACGTGTGTCTACTGTAAATTGGGTGACGAAAGTTTCGCGAACTGACATCAGACTAATTTGCGAATTTCAAGTTCTTGGAAGGAAATTCTTCTAACAGTAAATGTAAGAATGTGAAATGCATCTTTTGTGAGATTTTGATATAAGCGAAATGGGAAATTCGCTAATGAAAAAAAAAAATTATTAAATCATCGAAAATACTACTAAATTCACGGTATAAAGCAAACTTGAATGAAGTCTTCTTTGAAACAATTGGTCACTTTCAAAGGACTGATTATGTGACACACTACCAAGTGACCAGCCCATTTTAGTTTTCATCATAAATCAAAGTCTGTAGGATGCTGGCCTAATAATTTCCCTACATGACTATACATGTATAAAAATCTTCCCCTGGTTACTTTGGATCAGATTTTTAATATTTCATAGAAATGTTCCTTATTCGACCCAATGCCATAATTCCTTAAGAGATATTGATTCTTGAAATATTGCCAAAGTGGAGTTTGGCAATTCCCTTGATATGGATTGTAGAAACAAGAGGACCAAGATGGCCTATATTGCTCACCTGGCTACCATTAGCTATAATACAAGGTCAACAATAGCAGAAAGGGGGGTCCTGATTTGAACAATCTTTGTAGAGGTCCACTAAATAATGCTACATTAAATATCTAAGCTCTGGGCACTGTGGAAAAAAAGCTCTTTTCATTTTTCCCTATATATTAAGCCAATGTTAAATCAAGTTGCCCTAAATAACTGCAAGTGAAATAGGACTTATCATGGGCCTCTTTTCTCACTAAATGATATTCTCAGACTGTTTAAATTTACGCCAAATGTTACTCTTATTTGGAGGAACAGTGTGCTCTTAAAGTTATGAATAACAATGAACAAAAAAAAATGTTCAAGGAAAACTCGGCAAAGTTGCGATAGCAGATGAGGACAGGTGTCAAGATACGACTGTAAATTGGGTGTTTTTTTCGTGCGACGAAAATTTCATGATTTGTGAACAGATAGATGAATTAGCGAATTTTAAAAATGTGGGAATTATCTAATAGTAAATTTATATGTGGTGAATCCCTCTCAAGATTTTCAGTAAGCGAAGCGGGAGATCGGTAAAATTGGCGATATGGAATCATCGCAAATATAACCTAATTTACAGCAATAGTCCATTTTCTGTTTGGACTGTACCATTACATGTAATTAGTATGAGGAGAGTTCACTGAAAAGTGAACATTGAAGGTCATGATCCGCACTGGTCCCAAAGACAAAATCATTTGCAGACATCAGGGTAAAGATAGTCTTGAAAATGCTTAAATTGTAAATGAATGTATGTACAAGATATATGCTTTGTATAGTACAGGCCTTTGGTGCCCAACCAAATGTGTTTGCAAAACCTGTAAGCTTGTAGTTCAAGTGTGTTATAGTCATTTTCTGAATAAAGGAAAACAATGCATTGAACTATGTTGGTGTTTTGCACGAATCTTTTCTTTTACACTTCACCAAACCTGATTTGTATAATGGAATCACCTTGTCAAAAGGTGTCTTGTTCCATCACCTCATATGCTAAATAACTTCTGGTGGTAGTGAAGTGTTGTAACTAAACTTGGTACATACGGTAGGTGGCTAATATAAGAAAGAAAGCCTTGAATACTGGTCACTCTAACGCACTTGTGTTGTAAATGTAGATTCCGATTGGTTACGTTGTTTAAATTTGGGCCATTAAACAACATACCGTATATAAAGTGGAAAAAATTGAACAATCGGTAATGATCACATTGCAGAGATAATTGTTAGAATAGGGTTAACCGTTTAGTGATTTTAATATTTGCGATGGTCTTGTATTGCTTTAAATTATCGTAAAGTTTAAATGGCTCCGGCAAACGCCATCACCAATAAAAAATATTTGCAATCATTCAAGACCGTACGTAAAGTTACTGTAGCAAATATCAAAATTACCAAACAGTTAACCCTATATTTAATGACCAACCTTGAATGATTTTCATGAAATTTGGGTCAAATTTTCATATCGTCAATATGCAGAACTTGCGCTCCAACTGTGTTGGCTCAAAGTGAAGGTAGGATCAAAGATCCTTAACCTCTCTGGGATTTTCATGAAACTTGTCAAATGGTCATCTTAACAAGACAAAATGCAGAACCCATGTTCAAATAGGGTCAGACCAATGTCAAAGGTCATAAGACCTCACCATGCAAAACCCTTTGAAAAATCCTACTGCATTTTTGTTTTTACCTATGCATTATAACTACATATAAATTGTACATCAAAAATCAATGAGTAAACTATATACAAAGGGGATCTAATCCTTTTTCAGAGTGTAAATTTCTAAGAAGTCTCCAAGAAGCTGGCACAATGTAGGTTTTGTGTTTGAACTTGCCGTTGAAAACACCTCTACGTTGTAATTTTACGTTGTAATATTATATTGGACAATTCAAAATAGTGGATATCATTATCGTCATCATGATTATTGTGATGTCATAATAAAATGCTTCCCTTGATAAACTATAAGCATGCTATTATACATGTATTCTAAACGTAACATCCTTCCTCCTGCAGCTTCCTCCCTTGGAAAGCATGCATCTTTAATAAATTCGAAATTATGAACTATACTAAAGTACATAAATTTTGGAAAAAAAGCTGGTTTAGAAAAATAAACAAGACTTCATCAAATCAAATCATCAGATTCAGGTTAAATCCGACCTCTTAAAATGTTTTGTTTCATCGACTTACTGTAAATTGTGACAAAATGTTTGTGATTTCTGAGCACACAGACTTGTTGGGCGAATTTTAAATTCACGAATGGGCATTTCCCTAATAGTAAATCTATGTGAAATGAAGCCAGATTTTTTGTTCATGAAAATTAAATAATTGTTAATATTACTCAATTTACAGATACATTCTTACAAAGTTGCCAGATATTTAGCGCAATAAAAAAAGTCTGTTTACCCATACCCCCCCCCCCCATCCCACTATGTTAAGCTGACTACATGTATGTAACAGTGCAGACCATGATCAACCTGCAGTCGGAATCCTTGGCGACTAGCAGGTCAACAGTCAAAAATGGCTTAGTGACCAGATGAAAAATAATCACAATTGCTCGCACCCATGAGAAAAAGCTAATTACAAAATCAAAATGTATCTCTCCATTCAAAATGGTTACATGTAAAAACAATATTCAAAATGTTTCAAGAAATGTGGGTTTTTCTCCAATCACAATCTCTATTTTGTTCCGCAAAGACAAGAATCTGATTTATCACTTGGCTCTTGTGTTGTCTTACATTCTGACATTTCACAAAATGTTTCTAACAAGAGCACCGCAAAGTGCAGCAATATACGCCCGAAGTGTTGTATCAGAGAATGGGAGCAAAATTTAGGCTGTTGAAGCCCAAAGGATAGGAACAAGAATAAAAAATTGAAGTTATATAAAAAAGTCTAAGTCCCCAACCAGAAAATCCTAACCAGGTACAAAAATGTCAAAAAACACCAAAAAATTGGAGGTACCATTCATGTTGTACCACAGAAAAGTGGTCTCGGTTTTTCCGTACTGCCAATAATAAAAAAGTTACAAAATATGCTATTGATAGTTACATAAAAGGGAAGTAATTCAATAAAAAAATTAAGCAAACAAAATAGGATCTCCCAAATAAAAACAAGAGCACTGTAATCAAGAGCAAATGCAGAGCAATATCCACACAGTTATATGACGCTTGAACCCTAAGTGTGACCTTGACCTTGAAGTGAGCCATCCGGAACATGGCTTCTGCACATCATCTCAATGTGGTAAACAATTGTGTCAGGTTTCTTCAAATCCTTCACGGGGTTCAAGAGTTACAGAGCGGAAGGGAAAAAAAGTCATATGACCTTTGAACCCCTAAGTTTGACCTTGACCTTGAAGCGAGCCATCCGGAACATGGCTTCTGCACATTGTCTCAATGTGGTAAACATTTGTGTCAGGTTTCTTCAAAATCATTCACGGGGTTCAAGAGTTACAGAGCGGAAGGGAAAAAAAGTCATATGACCTTTGACCCCTGAGTATGACCTTGACCTTGAATCCAGCCATCCGGAACATTGCTTCTGCACGTCCTCTCAGTCTGGTTAACATTTGTGTCAGGTTTCTTCGAAATCCTTCAAGGGGTTCAAGAGTTACAGAGCGGAAGGGAAACAAAATCATATGACCTTTGACCCCTGAGTATGACCTTGACCTTGAATCCAGCCATCAGGAACATTGCTTCTGTACGTCGCCTCAGTCTGGTTAACATTTGTGTCAGGTTTCTTCGAAATCCTTCAAGGGGTTCAAGAGTTACAGAGCGGAAGGGAAACAAAATCATATGACCTTTGACCGCTAAGTATGACCTTGACCTTGAATCCAGCCATCCGGAACATTGCTTCTGCACGTCGTCTCAGTCTGGTTAACATTTGTGTCAGGTTTCTTCGAAATCCTTCAAGGGGTTCAAGAGTTACAGAGCGGAAGGGAAATTGCTAACGGACAGACGGACGGACAGATGGACACCGAGGCGATAACATAATACGTCCCTTCGGGCGTATAAAAACTCTCACTTCTGACATTTCACAAAATATTTCTAAAAACTCTTTCACTTCTGACATTTCATAAAATGTTTCTTAAAACCTGTTCACTTCTGATCTCCTTGACCTTTCACAAAATGTTTCTAAAAACTCTTTCACTTCTGACATTTCATAAAATGTTTCTTAAAACTGTTCACTTCTGACATTATTCTTTCTTTCACTTCTGACATTATTCTTTCACATCTGACATTACTCAAAATGTTTCTGTCTTTTAAATCACAATAATTGTAGTCACCATACCACATGCATGTTTGGACCTGATGTGTTTATTTCAGATCATTGCAAGTAAGGTCACAACACAAGACGAGTGATTCGCTGCCTCATTTCACCTTGTCCCAGCGCCATATTGTACCGTCGTCACATACAGCAAGCAGTGTGTCCCCATTCGGAGAGAAGCACGTCTGTCTGACGGCGGAGTAGCATTTGTTGTGCGTCAGAACAGTGCACCTGAAAACCCCCAAGACAAGTTCAAAAGTTTATTACAGGAGTACTCGTTCACCTAAGGACTTCAGAACTCATTGCTGTTAACCTCAGGGTTTGAGTGGATAGCATATTGTGTTTAAAAAATTGTAATTAAATTAACATGTAAGAAAAACCTACTTTTCATCCTTAAACCATCATTTTCAGTCAGATATAACTTTCTGCATGAAAAATTCAAATTTTACTTCATAGTACACGTGCAATAATTTATACCTCTTGCAAAATTTTCAGCCACCCCCCCCCCCTTCAAAAAAAAGGTTTGAGCCCAGCATACTATTATAATGTGTGGGCACAACACTTAAAACAGGTACATGTTACATGCTGGTTCCCCAATATTAATGTACACTAAAATGCCTGCCACATTTTAAATGGTGGACTTGGCTTTTTCTTCCAAGATAACGAGTATATACATCTGTGCATGTAACAAGAGCTGTCCATAAGACAGCAAGCTGGACTATTGTGGGTGCTTGCCAATAAACTTTTATCAGTATAATAGCAAAACAAAATTCTGCTGACTCTTAAATATAAACTAAGAAAGATAATTTCATAGAAACAGTCAAAATCTATCACTATATATTAAATTTTTGGTAAATGAATTGTTTGATACAAAATGTACACCTGGACACAATTGCTAAGTTTGATATAACTACCATAAGTGGTTACTGAGATATGTGCATGATAGTACCTTGCATGCAAAACTTTAACCAAATTTTCAAAGTCAAACAAGGGCCATAATTTGTACTAAATTTATACAAGAGTTATCTGACTTGACTGTATGACACCCCTTAAGACATTAACAAAGTTTCAAGTTAAAATCATAAGTGGTTACTGAGATATGTGCATGTCCTTAGCAGGCAAAACTTTAACCAAATTTTCAAAGTCAAACAAGGCCCATAATTTGAAATAGATTCATACAAGAGTTATCTGACTTGACTGTGTGACACCCCTAAAGACATTTACAAAGTTTCAAGTCAATATCATAAGTGGTTACTGAGATAATGTGCATGATAGTACCTAACAGGCAAAACTTTAACCAAATTCTCAAAGTCAGACAAGGGCCATAATTTGTAATAGATTCATACCAGAGTTATCTGATTTGATTATGTGACACCCCTAAAGACATTTACAAAGTTTCAAGTCAATATTATAAGTGGTTACTGAGATATGTGCATGATAGTACCTAGTAGGCAAAACTTTAACCAAATTTAGTACCTAGCAGGCAAAACTTTAACCAAATTTTCAAAGTCAAACAAGGGCAATAATTTGTACTAAATTTATACAAGAGTTATTTGACTTGACTCTGTGACACCTCTAAAGACATGAACAAAGTTTCAAGTCAATATCATAAGTGGTTACTGAAATATGTGCATGATAGTACCTAGCAGGCAAAACTTTAACCAAATTTTCAAAGTCAAACAAGGGCCATAATTTGTAATAAATTTATACAAGAGTTATCTGTCTTGATTGTATGACACTCCTGAAGACATGAACAAAGTTTCAAGTCAATATCATAAGTGGATTATGAGATATGTGCATGATAGTACTTAGCAGGCAAAACTTTAACCAAAGCTGCAACGCCGACGCACAAGTGACTGTAATAGCTCTCCATATTCTCCGGATAGTCGAGCTAAAAAGGCATATACTGGAAATTTAAAGAACACTTACTTCGCTAAGATGGGATCGTCAACGTCGATGTCCCAGACAAATATTCTGCCCACTTGGTTTCCCAGTGCCATTGTCTGAAAACATCAAAAAACCATACTCTTAATTAACAATGCATAGTTGTCAAGACTTACTAGGCACACAGTGAGTAATATAATAAGAGCCATTAACACTTACCCTCCTAGTACCATGTGATCCTACCTTTGTGACCTGCGTAGATCATGATCTGCAATGTTTGCTATTCTGTCTGTAAATTTTCAGTGAGTAGCCAATTGGAAAACTAATGGCAGTCTAAATTTAAAGATGGACAACTCCGTTAGGCCTAAAAAAAATTTTGTTTGTTTCAGGTTTCATGTCCCAAAAAAATAGGGTAGGTAGGGAATTTTTTTATTTTTTTAAAATTTTTTTTTATTCTCGAACTAACCAAGTTCAACATAAATTTGAATATATTTATGCTTAAAAATTTTAAAACGCAAAAAAAGTTCTAGGGTCGGGGCAAAAAAATAGGGTAGGTCGGGAAACCTGAAACAAACATATATTTTTTTTACGTCTTGGTAAACTTCAGCAGTGTTTGGGCTAATGTAAATCTGTCCATAAACGAGCACATTGGAGGCAAACCCCGGCTCATTTTTAGTGACGGCTGCACTTAGAGGTCAAACAAAGACAAGTCAGGGTTCAGGTTTACACACTGAGGGTTTCAGACTAGATATACTCAGGTAAAAATATTTGCACAATGTGGAGTGCTGTAAATCGGCCAATATATCCCGAATGTATTTGGTAGGTACAGAGCTGCCTTCTTGTTAAATTTTCTCTAAAAAAATTCCAAGTCCCGTATGAAGTTCATGAATGAATGGTTTGTTCTGGAGCATCAACTTCTAGAGTGCTATATGGCAAGCGTTAAAATCTGTGTATCAAAAATGTAATACCCATGAACGTCATTAAGTGTTGAAACTATGTCGCACGGATGTGCGGCCACCTTTGCGGTTTGAGTCACTTACATGGAGCTTTACCATCATAGTGTCATAGTGATGCCACTATAGGCAAAAATGTTCTGTGAACAATGTCTGCACTTAAGGTATATAGAAATGTAACAGTAAATGCTAAGAAAGATGTTTAGGTCACACCTCACGACCCGTTATTATACTATAACCAACATCACATCAGTTCCTTTACTTTGTGGCAATTTTGTTTCCAATTGCCACAAACTTGTGAACATTTTTTAGCTCACCTGGCACAAAGTCTTATAGCCAATGGTGAGCGATATAGAGCCATCTTGGCTCTATTGTTTTTGTAAACCATAGGGAAGACAACTATTCTTTAGATATATTCTTTTTAAAGACTTCAAAAGAGGTATGTAAGTCTGGTGGGATGAGCACATCTGGAACATGCTAGATTTTACACTGGCATTCTTTGAAGTCAAAGAGAATTCCTTGCAAGTTACCTTCAACAATAAATAATATAACGCCACATTTGTTCAACAATTCTCAAAGCAAAAAACTGCCTGACACAGGAGCATTGCATAAGGAGTCAATGTGACCATCTTACACTTGGTATTTATAAAACTTAAATTGGCAACAGTCCTTGCCCCACCATCTGGACAGCGAAAATCTGTGTTTATGTAGTTCTTCTTTAACTGATCTGACAAACTATCAGTCATTACTGATGTATCCAAGGTGGTCAGTTTTATATTAATTACACCTATATTATGCAGCTATCTACCTTGAAAAGCCACTTTTCATGAAAAATCCCATAGCTGGATGGCTAGGACAGGACATAGGCTATGGGGGTTGCCATGGAAGACATTTTGATGCTGTTCCAGATGTCTGGACCGATGTCACAAAGTTTGTCTGCACAACTCCTCTTGTTGTACACAGCTGGGTGGATTTCAACCAAACTTCACATGAGTAATCAGTCCCAAGCCTAGTTACACATATTGTAAGCATTTTCTGATTCAGTTATTCAAAGTGGAGTTACTGCCCTTGATTAATCTAATTTTGCGATGCATAATTTTATGCTATTACTACTGTACCGATCTTTGCATTTCAATCAGACCACATTTGATTGATCAGTACAATGTGTAAATTGCATTAGCATGTTATATTTGAATGACTTTTAGTAGAGTTATTGCCCTTGATTTGTCAACTTTTATGCCTGGGCTATTTCTCCTATACCACTGACTGGATGAATTTCAATCGAAGTACACATGAATGATGAGTACAGTACCATGTTGACTTTTTGCATATTGGTTAATTGATTTTTTTTTAGTTATTGCCCTTGGTTTGTTAAATTTTATGATGTCTGTGCTATTCCTTCTATGCGCTGGATGCATTTCAATCAAACTACATGACGAGTTTCATGTCTACTTTTGCATATCACCAGTCTGTTTCCGTTCACTGATTTTTAGTGGAGTTGTTGCCCTTGATTTGTCAAATTTTATAATATCTGTGCTATTTTTACCTCTATTTATGGTTTTCAACCAAACTGCACGTCAATAATCGGTATATATTGACTTTGACCTTTTTATCTACTTTCCTGTTATTGTACCACATGTACAATTTTGCAGACATTTTATTATATACCCCAGACTGACTGAGTAGCCAACAGTGCAGATGAGACAAAAGTAAATATGGCACTCATGTGTAGTTTGATTGAAATCCATCCAGTTTGACAAATGGAGAACTAAAGTGAGTTTGATTTAATTTTCGAAAACACGAAGATCAATGGTATGATTAAAGGTAAGTTATACAGTGTAACCTCCGCAGAGCGGCCCTCTGTAGAGCAATTACCTCTTTACAACAACAGTTTGAATTTTTCCCAAAGTAAGGCTTCATACTAAATTTAACCTCTCTAGAGCAACACCTCTCAACAACAACCAAAATCTTTGTCTCCCAAAGGGTGTTGCTCTGCAGAGGTTGTACTGTACTATTTTTCCCTACCTGGAATCTAAGGACATAATATTTGAATGATTTTGATCATAACAAGGACACAAGGTGTCTCATTAAGCCACACTTTCAAGCCTTCTCGCTATGTTAAAACAAGGGATGATAATTAGAGACAAGGGGGCGGTTTTTTTTTTTTTTTTTAGATCTTTTTTTTTTTTTTTTTTTTGTTGTTGATTATACTCCGGTCAACCCACTGACTTCTCCTCAGGTCAAACTGCCAAGACTCCCTGACAGGCATAGGTTGAAGACACAAGGGAATCCGGGTATCATCTGGGTAAAATCAAGTGACCCCCTGGGCAGGGTCAACTTTCACCCGCTGGTCATGATTTCAACAATCTTCGTAGAGGTTCACACGTCCACTGTGGCAAATTGTTGCCACATGCTAAATATCTAAGGCTCTAGGCTAAGAACATTTTGAAAGCCAATGTGAAATCAAGTGACCCTGGGCTGGGTCAATTTTAACCCAGGGGGTCATAATTTGAACCATCTTGCTAGAGGTCCACTAGGCAATGACATGTACTAAATATCTAAGCTTTAGGCCTAATGTGGTTTCAGAGAAGAAGATTTTAAAAAAATTTCAAATATAAGCCTATGTAAAATCAAGTGACTGGACCCTGGGCGGGGCCAATTTTGACTAAGGGACCATGATTTTAACAGTCTTGGTAGGGGTCCACTAGGTAATGCTACTTGCTTAATATCTAAGCCCTCGACTTTTCGCCAGATGCCGGACCATGAGTGGCCTATAAATAACTCACCCTTGCACTTTGTGCCATGTAAGCTAAATAGCTAAATAGATAAACAGCATTGAGCCGAGGTACATTTAAGTATATACTTAAACATTTTTCCTGGGAAAGTTATCAATGGAGGCGGTTTAGTATGCAGTCTATCTTTAGATCGGCAGCTACATCATTTATCAATGAAGTGATCATGTGATCAAGAGGGTCGTATACAAATTCCATTCACCGTGCTTCCATTAATAACATTTGATTGGTGCGAAAGGTAGGTCATAACCAAGCTTACGCTTGATGTTTGCATAGCAGGGCTCATTTTAACATGGCTTTAAGGAAAGCTCGAAGTAGCTAAATCTCCGACAGAAATGATTCTCAGTTTATGATAAGGAGACTAGGACATGGAACTATTTGGAATGAAGAAAAAAAGATACTACGTTCTACTCTAGTTTATTTTCTTTTTATGTACATAAGTACCCATCAGGCTTTCAGAAATGTGCTGGCATTTTTAACTCTTGGTTACAAGTACAAACATTAAACTTTTATTACATTCTTTTTAAAAATATAACAAGAGGGCCATGATGGCCCTATATTTCTCACCAAAGTACAAGTGCATTGCCTCGTGGGTGTGGTCAATTTTGACCCCAGGGGCATGATTTGAACAAATTAGGTGGAAGACCACTAGACAATGTTACATACCAAAATAAGATTGGTTGCCACGTAGACCACAATACCCCCTGGGCAGAGTAAATTTTGACCCTGGGGGGGCATGATTTGAACACACTATGAAGAGGTCCACTCTAAGACACTGTTTCACACTTAATATCTAGGCTCTAAACCTTGTGGTTTTGGAGGAGAAGATTTTAAAATGTTTTCCTATATATGTCAAACAAGTGACCCCCTGGACTGGGCCAATATTGACCCCAGTGGCATAGTTTGAACAAACTTTGAACAGGTCCAATAGACACTATTACACTCTCAATATCTAAGCTCTAGACCTTGTGATTTCGAAGAAGACACTGTTTCACACTTAATATCTAGGCTCTAAACCTTGTGGTTTTGGAGGAGAAGATTTTAAAAGGTTTTCCTATATATGTCAAACAAGTGACCCCCTGAATTGGGCAAATATTGACCCCAGTGGCATAGTTTGAACAAACTTTGAAGAGGTCCAATAGACACTATTACACTCTCAATATCTAAGCTTTAGACCTTGTGATTTCGAAGAAGACACTGTTACACACTTAATATCTAGGCTCTAATTAAACCTTGTGGTTTTGGAGGAGAAGATTTTTAAAGGTTTTCCTATATACTTCTATGTAAAACAAGTGACCACCTGGGCTGGGCCAATATTGACCCCAGTGGCATAATTTGAACAAACTTTGAAGAGGTCCAGTAGAAACTATTACACACTAAATATCTAAGCTCTTGACCTTGTGGTTTCGAAAAAGAAGATTTTTAAAATTTTCCTATATATGTCTATGTAAAACAAGTGACACCCTAGGCAGGGCCAAGATTGACTTCTGGGGCATGATCTGAACAAACTTGGTAGATGTCCACTAGACAATGCTATATACTAAATATCTTAGCTCTCAGCCTTGTGATTTTGGAGAAGAAGATTATCCTTAGAAATTGTGTAAAATCAAGTGACATCCCCAGGCGGGGTCAATTTTAACCCAGGGGTCATGATTTGAGCAATTTTGGTACAGGTCCACTAGGTTCTGCATGGAATGGAATTCTATTAACACTTTTGGTAGAGCTTCATGCAACGAAGTCCCTGCCAAGTTTCATCAACATTGGCCCAGTGGTTTCAGAGAAGATGTCGTTTGAAGCAAAATACTGACGGACTACAGACAATCATCCATCCTAAAAGCTCACACTGGCAAAGTCAGGTGAGTTAATTATTGTGTCTACAGAAACAAAAGATGGTGTAAAACATTAAAAACAAAAGTAATTGTCTTAGACTATATAAATTTAAGACCTGAAATTTAACTTGACCTTTCACACGAAATCAACTTTCTATGAAATAATGATCAGAAACCACAAATTTGCTGCAATTTAAGTCTAAAAGGGGCCACAACTCCAGTATAAATGGTAGAATGTAACTGAAATCAACCTGACCGGTATTTTATGATCAAAGGCCTACATGTAAAATCTGAATTAAATCCATGCAACTACTCAAAACCTTTTGATCCGGAACCATCATTTTGCTGAAATTTAAGTCAAAAAGGGGCCATAATTCCTGTAATAATTCATGGATTATAACCGAAATCAAACGTACTTCACCTGTCTTTTGTGAACATAAACCTACAGCTAAAATCTAAATTAAATCCATCTAACCTTTCAAAAGTAATTGATGGGAAACCAGCATTTTCACTGGAAGACACATGGATGAACACAGGTAATACTTTACTTTACTTTATGCCCTTCCGCCATTCTTCGAATGACAAGGGCATAAAAAGGTTGCTTGAACAGGTGACAGACTGCTTGAGACAGGATATTTAACTAACACTGGTTCCCTGTATTAAAAAAGATTCTAGGGTATTTTTTGTAATAAAAACCTCAAACCAAACTTCTAATTTCAATATACACACTAAGTCTTGCTACAAAAATAATAATCTATATTTCTAACCATATTCAATATATAACAAAAATCTGAAATATTGCAGTGAATATTATACTCGATACTAAAACCAAATCGAACTTTCATTTAAATCTGGGATCGTAACAGGGAAAATACTGCTGCAGAAAATCGAGTGAATGTTTGTGTATTTCCTTAGATTGACCTTGGTGGTCTTTTTGTCCTACTTTTGCTTTACTGAATAGTGTTAACAGTCAGACATGTACTTTGCACATCACTGGAAGTAAATTTCTTCAATTATAATTCAAAATAGGCATGCTTTTTTATGTACAACCTATTTACAGACATAAAGATACAATGTATTTGAAAACTGGAAAACCTACTTTCATTTTTGAAAAGGCAAAATATGATTTATTAATTCTTTTGTTAAACACAAATTTTCAAAAAACAATATGGTCAACATTCGATGCAGTATGTCATATTTTTCCTTCTGACAAGACGCCCATTACGATTCCAGATTTAAAAGAAAATTCAATTGGGTGTTAGTAATGTACCGTAAATGAGAACTTCGCTTCCATGTCATATTATATATTAATACCCGATTACCAGTGATTACACGCATATAAGAAATACACTGTATAAAATATAAATAGTTATATAAACATTTAGACGTTCCATTGACCTGCAACTAATATAATTCTTCAAAGGGAGTCAGGAACAGGTTGCTCAAATATTAATAATTCTCAAAGTGTGCTGTTCTTTGCTACTAAAAAAGAATTTAGATTTCCACTGACCAAAGCATACATACATAAAAATCATATATTACATGTCTTTCAAAATGTTTAAATATAACTCCAAATTTTAATCAACTGTTAGTTTAACTGCTGGTTAAAGCTTGGAACTGTATCCAGGTTGTCAAAGTTCATGGCAATGTGAATATTCAATCATTCTGAGTAGTAATATAAGCTTTTAACTTGATGCTTGTGACTTATGAACTTTGACTTCTGTACCTCAGATCAGGACCAACTGCCATAATTTTTTCCACTGACTTCCAATTCCATAAATTCTGTTAAACCCAAGGACTTAACTGATTTTCACTTTTTGAGGATTTTCCTTTAGTCAAATGTCCAGAGTTTCTTCTATTATGTCTGTCTTCCAAAGCTGTTCCATGCACTGTAGCAATTGTGTGGTAACCATTAGGAACCTGTTCTGCTGCGTCTGACATTACTGCTTCCCTTCTCGGCTTCTCTTCCATTCGATCTGTGCTCCGAGCTCTTCTGACTCTAGCCATGACGGGATGCCCTTCTTCATCCAGCAACCTCTCCCTACTCATTCTCAGCCCTACCCTGTCGGAACTCCTAGATCGCTTGGCCAAACGGCTATCCACCATTATTGCTCGGCGACCAGATGAAACTGTATGGTAACCGTGCGGAATCCTTTCATCATCTATGAACCTTTCATATGAGTGGCCCCTGCGTTTTACAACTCCAGGCATGCCTACCATTCCCCTGGACAACCTTTGACCTCTTGGGATATCCACCATACTTCTCGCCCATCCATGGTGTGATTTATCAGAATGATCAATGTGATATATTGGAATCTGCATGGATTGATAATCCTGATTATGATAGAACCGCTGTCTTGGTAAACTGTTCACATAATCAAGGACATCTGGCATGCTTTTGGAATGCTTCATAGATACCAGTCTTACGAGCTCCTTGTTCCCTCGTGACCGTTTGTGCCTTTCCATCCCATGATGCCGTCCACCAGGAGGCCTCTTCTCCTGGATTTTCTTGTACTCCTTATCCATGGCAACCAGCATTTTCTTCAGTCCATCTTTCTCACTTCTTTTCTTTTTATATTCCTTATCAAGGGCATCAAGAATCTTTTTCATGTTTTGTTTTTCATGCCTTTTGTGATTATTTCCATTCTTGACATTGTTTTCGTGCAAAATGTCATACAGTTGGGCATAATATTTCAATTTCTTGGCATCAGTCACTTTTTCATGATTATTTCTATTTTTAGATACTCGGGATTTCCGTTTTTCTCTTTTAACCTTAATCGGTTGCTTTTTGGAGATGATCTTTTCATCATCTCTATTGTCTATTAATAGATTTGGATTTTCAAATTCTACATCTATTAGAGTATTAGACGGCGACCCTTTGAGATAATTATCCTTTATACTTTTAATGTACTCAGCAGGAGTTACAGCATCTAGTTGAGTCTGGTTCACTTTTCCACAAGACTGGTTAACCTTTTCATAGCCTATCATGTCAATATCTTGGGACTTCTTTTCAATGTCAACTTCACCTCTTTTTCTTCTCTTGCAAAAGTAACATATGGTGGCCGTGGAAACTGCTATTAACATACAGGCCATTCCTGAGGAACAAAATACCACAATATAGAATAAATAACGACTGCATTCAAATGTCCTAGTCTCAAAATTCATCAACGTGTTTGTACCTCTTGTACTAGGTGAGCGGCAGATATATCCAAACCGTTCTTGTCTTTTTATATCAACTGTTGTCACACGAGACCATTCTTGTAAGGGTACATTTTCACAACTGCAGTGAAAAAAATTCCTCGAAAAGTCAACAGACTCTAGGCTATTTATAGATGAAAAGATACGTGGAGAAAACTCTCTTATCTTGTTGTTTGATATTAAAATTTCCCTCAGTTCGAAATTTTTAGAGAACGGGAGTGGCCTATAGTCGAAAGACGTGAAATTATTAAAACTGAGATCTATTCGAAGGAGACTCTGAAGTGGCGCTAGTATTTCTGGCATTCGTAAATTCTGACTCAGATTGTTCCTTTGTAAATACAGATCTGTCAAATTGGTTAAATGAGAAAATACAGCAACGTCTAAGTCCGAGATACTGTTTCCGTCTAAGTGCAATTTGTTCAACGATTCCAGGAAGAAGAAAGCCTGCGGCTCTATTTCAGATATCCTGTTTTCACTCAGTACGATCTCCGATATATGGTTCCATCCAAAGTGGTGAATACTTTCTAAAAAATTTCCGGATAAATCTATTATTTTCGGACAGTACGGTATAAACGCTCGATGACTTACCGATGATATTTCGTTTCCGGCAAAACTGACACGCTGTACATTTCTAGAGTCCCTAAACATGAAACTGCTTATTTCCGTCAATTTGTTGTCACTTAAATCCAACGTGATTAATTTACTGAGACCAGCAAGTGGTTCACCTCCATTTATAGATTGTAGCTTGTTTTTCCGAAAATGGAGGATCTCAACATGACCGAGCCGCGAAGGGACAGAAAACGTTTCCAAAAAATTTTCACTCAAATCTACTTCAATAAGTTTTATGCCCCCTTCAATATCAAGACCACTTTCATTGGTTAGATTGTTGTTTGACAGTTTGAGAATTTGCATATTACCGAGATTTTGTTTAAATAATTCATGAACAGCTGAAATTCTGTTATGCGACATATCCAGGTACATCAAATGCGTAAGTTGAGCTACACCTTTCCCAATTTCACTTAAATTATTATGACTAAGATCCATTTTTTTAATCGTAAAGTAAGACAAGAGATCGTCATCAATTTCATTTAATCCATTTCCTGAAAGATACAGCTCCTGCAAGGATAATGGTCCAAGGTTTTCCGTTGTCATTTCCGATATATTGAGTTTGTAAGAAATGTTAACATAAGATAAGTCTAGCTTCTTCAATGTAACCCTGCTTAATGCATGTAAATATGCTGAAATATTGTCAACCATCAGATCCTTGTTATTTGCAAGTCCTAGAAAATCCAATTTGCTGAAGGCTTGAATTGCATCCGGTTCGATATACCTCAACTGGCAGTTGGAAAAGTTCAGGGACTTTGGTATCATTTCCCATCTCCGTGTAGTTGCAAAGTCGTCTGCTGTTATATTTTCTATGTCGTTTCCAGAAAAATCTATCACCGAAAGACGTGTCGGCACCTGAAATCTCATTCCAAGCCTAGCAGACGACAATTTGTTGAAACTCACATTCAGCGTCTTCAAATCTGGTAGAAATCTGAAGGGTTCATCATTTAGATAGTAGAGCAAATTGTGACTCAGATCAAGCACTTCCAAGAGTAGGTTGTCCTTGAAGATATACTCGTCCAGCATCTGTATCATATTTCCTCGCAGATTTAGCTTCTTCAATTTCGTAAGGCCTGCCAACACGCCATTTTGAATGTAGCTCACCTTACAGTACGACATGTCAATAAGTTCCAACGAAATTAACTGTTTAAAAGTTTCATTTAAAACTGGAGCAATGAAATTTTGTTTCAAATAAAATTCTTTGGTCACACTTGAAAGGTCATGTCCTCGAACTTTGAAACCGTTTTCGCACTTTAGCACCCTAAAATCTTCTGAGCAGGAACATTTTGCAGGACATACTAGAACTGGGCTACCTGGAGTATTTTCATCTAAACAGAAGCAGTTTTCTACATTTGACAGGATACAGACACTCAATGTTATCAGTAACTGTACCATTTTTACATCCATTTCTGTTTTATTTAATAGCATTCACTGTGCAGTTAGTTCTGAATAAATCCTTGTGTCTTGTTTATACTACCGTCTTGTTTATACTACCAGTCACAAACAATTTAAACACAGTCTAAGAACTTTTGATAAAATTTAAACACAGTCTAAGAGATTTATAACATTTAAACACATTCTAAGAGATTTATAAAATTTAAACACTGTCTAAAAGATTTTTTTTTTTCCATCTGCAAGTTACAGTTTCAAATCTTACACTGCAGAACTACTTGCAACTTTTTCACAATGCCTGCCACTTTACTACATAAAAATTAGTCCACAATTACAGAAAATTTTCATTAATGAATTTATCCTTGTCAGGCAGACTGGTACATGATTTCATTAATGAACCAGACTGGTACATCTAGAATTTTATCATATCATTATCATACAATTCAATTACTGTATAAGAGCCTTTAATTAGAGGCTCTATTAATACAAATGTCCCTGTCTTTTTTCCTCTGTACCATAATCACTCTATTAAATGTACATACAGGTAGCGTTCTGAGGATTAGGTATGATTTTCGATTGTTACACCTTGCATGAGCCAGAGTGAAAACAGACCCAAGACCTTCCTCAGGCCTTTCATACCTTGACCTACCCAAATACACACTGACAAAAGATGTGGCTGAGAAATGAACTGAACAAAAGTACATGTGCAAACAATGAATGAAAGTACAAATGGATGGGCACAGTGTGATTGTTACATGCCTCATTCCAATTTCATACCATCCAGAAATTATTGCTATGGAAAGCCACTCTAGCTCTCCTGGACAGACAGACAAACAAACAGCAGTATAAGTCAAGATCAATTCCTGTATGTTGCAAAATAGAACATTTACCGTATGTTTTTATTGTACCTGTTAAACACCTCTGTCGCAATATCTTCCCATTTAAATGTATACTGTTTTGTCTTTATAAGATGTTGGTTTATTTTGAGACTTGTTATTTTTAACCATTAAAATCTTAATACATTCAAACCAACCTCTTTTGCAGGGATCACGCTAGCCCAGACTTATACGGAGAAGTGACTTCTCCCTCCAGAGATAATAGGGAGAAGTTTTTTAGAACAGGGAGAAGTTTGTACAACGCGTTGATAACTTTTAATGTAAAATCAGTATACCCTTTTCATACTAAAACGACTGCATAAAACAAGCTTTTTTATTTATAAAAATTCTTTCTCATTAATAAACATTCTTGAGTGAATATATTATGTTCTGTGGGTTCCCTCAAGGTTTTTAGCATTTTTACAGTGAAATGCAATTTGATTGCATAAAATATTTTATTAAAATTCTTTTTTCCTACTGATTTTAATGGCTGATTAATGAATTTGATTACCGAGATAAAAAAAATGCAGCAAACAATCAACAACTGAACAAGCAGTGTCAGATATATTCTTTGCATAAATAAAATGTGTGAATACGATTAAAGAACTTACTGGCATCTTAAAACAGCCAGTTTAATTTTAAGCATGTGTAATTGGTCCTTATTGTTCCTAATCAATGCTAATCCGTTTAATAATCGTTTGTAATTGTGCTTATTAGGTCCACCATCCTCGTTCGAGGTATAGTCGGTACGACCCGTATAAAGTTAATGCCACTCCGGCGAGATTTCGATCTCTGATCTCCCGCGTGCCAAGCGGGGATACAGTACACTGCGCTATCGAGGCATTAATAAAAGTACACGTACACAAAGGTGTTTGTGCTATCGGCTTTATCCATTACACCATGGAGGCAGACTGTCGATGTTTACTCAACTATTAAATTGACAATAAACATTACACATGTCAAAACGCACATGTCAACCTTTAAATCGCTATGTTGTCTCGCCGCTTTTGATTGGCTTACAGTTTTTTATTGACCAATGAAAGCTGATTTAACTAACAGTAGCGAGTAGGCGGTGCAGTATCGAGATTGACACTCGAAAACATTGTCAATGTTTACGAAAATTAGAGCGACTTTGTTTTCGCTTTTCTATGTGATCACGGCGAAATGGCCGGGGATACGGCGACTATTTCGCCCACGTCGCCCTCAAACGTGATCCCTGTTTTGAAGAGAGCAATATACAGGGAACACCCTTGGGAACACTGAAATGTGTCTTTTGTAGAGAGGTGTTGTTCTGTAGAGGTTGATTCCTTATATAATTGACAAAATGGAAAAGAAAATGTGTGTCTATTTAGGGAGGTTATTGCTCTAAGAAGGTGTCGTTCGGGGAGGTCGGACTGTACAGTCAAGCTCCTGTTACACAACAAGCCATGGCCATCCATCATGTGGCAAGTTTAAGGACATGGCTACTTTATATGGGTGTTTCTATATACAATTTGCCAAATGGCTGCATTAAGGCAGATAACTGAGGGGACCCTCTAAACAGGTTAAACTGTATCTGCTAGAATCATGTTGTAATTTAGAAAACTAGAATTCTAATTATTTTAAAAGAATAAAATAAGAAATTGTATCAACCATACCTTGAAAATAGGAACATTTTATGCCATGCAAGTATGTATATTATGGTATTGGCTATCAAATGGTCATGTTGATTAATTAATTAACCCTCCCAAATTTGCATAAAACAACACCCAGGTTAAGCTAGTTTACATTTGATAAGGCCCAATTATTACCAATACTAATTGCTGTAAATTGGGCAATTTTTGCGTGATGAAAATTTCGCGATTTGTGAATAACCCATATTTATGAATTTTAAATTCGTGAAAGAATAATCCTCTAATAGTAAATCTTAATCCTCTAATAGTAAATCTATGTGAAATGAATCTTTCGCGAGATTTTTAAAATTAGCCAAGTGGAAAATTCACGAAAGTAACAAAAATCAAATCATCGCCAATATTACTTAATTTACAGTAACTGACAGATAATATTCCAGTCTGAAGAAATGAGGGGTGATTAATAAAATCATGTGCAATATTTTACCACACAGGTACTTCACAGAACTTCTCAAAATCTCTGATACAGCTCTGATACAGCTCTGATACAGATCCCTGACTATTGTCAGGATCAATACACTTTCCAGAAACCGCCAATTTCTCACACCAAGAGTCAGGTCAATGGCTTGAACTCATGACCTTCAATCAGTGCCAGGTTTAGTGATTACAAGCCAGAGACATAAACCACTTGGCCACACAGGCAGGTCCAGAAATCTAGGGTTTTGAGTAAGAGTGAGATTATTATTAATTGTTTACTTTACATTTTATGTCTGAACAAAAAGTACTGCTAATAAAAAAAACTTTTTACAAGACTTTGTGACATATGACTGGTTCATGAACTTACTGGTTAGCCCTGATACTATTCTATAGTAATCACTCTTGAGACTCACTCCAGATTAAATCAACCACAAAGACAGGTAGAGAGGGGCGATGTATAATTAACTGTGCCTTGCCTAAGAACGCTGCCACTACTTGGCACTGGTTAGGATCGACCCCAGGACCTTCTGATCTAGAGGCGCACATGCTACCACTGCACCAAGGAGACTCCATAAATTCCAGTATGTTGGTATGATAATAGTCCCTTATTGGTCCGCGTATTAGAACTGTTGTTTATTGCAGAATATAGCATGTTTATTGCAGAAATAAAATGCTTGTTTTCTTTCACTGTTAAACCAACAAAGGATTCAGGTAATGTTAGCATGTATTGTGTCATTTGAGGTCTTGGCAAGTTCACCTGGGGAGAAATCCCACGGCTGGCCGGGACGATAAACAATCTAAATGAAAAAGAAAGGTATTTTGTTACTGTTTCTTTACGGAATATTCAGTAGCTGTGCTAGAAAATCTTCGCATATGCTTAAACAAGACTTAGTCATAAAAGCATTATTTTAAGGAGACAGAAATAACTAAATTAAAAACATTATTTCACCTCACTCTTTTTCTTGAAATAAAAAAAAATGCACACATTAAAACCCTCTTAACAGAACAACAGTAACTTTGCTTTTGTATATAGATCAACCTTTTTTTACAATTTGCTTTGAAATATAGTAGCCATTTGCCTATATGTACATGTAAGCCTTGTAATCTATGCTTGCTATACACTTATTCCTCCAATTCACCATAAACTCACTAAACTTTCTAAAACTGACATGTCCATCTTTCAGTTTGGATAGTACCATAAATTGTTTACAGAGATGCCCACTTAAAAAGTAACAGACTAAATAGCAAAAAGTGCATATCATGATCAATCTGCCCTGATGTGCAAGGTGATCATGATCTGCACTGGTTAAAAAAAAGGGCAGAATCACTTGCAACGTTAGCCTTCATTTTCTAGAGCTTTTTACACAGTGTATCGAAAACCTAATATTTATATTCTTCATGTCCTATGAACATTAAGAAACCCACAGTTTATGTAGTTACAGTTTAACACCAACTTGACCCTATCCTATCATGAAACTAATGAAATACTAACTATGAATTGTTACACCCAAAAATATACTCTCCATAATTAGTTTTATCAGGGATACCTAATCAGCGGATAAATTTGCTAACAAGGGACAGCAGTCAACTTTCACTGTGGCAATGTTCAAGGTTACATTCAATAAAATCGAATCTATTCATTAAAAAATAAATCCAAACAGTGATTTGATGCACATTTATATTGAACTTCATTCCAATGCTATCTGCTATGGAAAATGGGAAACTGATAAAAAATGACTTAATTGTCATATAGTAATAACCCTGATAAGTGACAGTAATACTAACTGATGGAAGAGCTGCAGATGAACACGCACTTCCTGCTGTTTTCAGGTTTTAAAAAAAGAAGAGAACAGGGTCTATTTTAGAAATTCAAAAACAAGGGGAAAATTTTCCCACTCACTTTAAAAAATAGGGGGAATTTCAAAAATATGGGATGGGGGGGGTCATCATCAAACACCTCATTTGAATCATTGCACATACCAAATTAATCAAAATTCTATGAACAAAAATAACATATTTATATCCATCAGATTTACTTCCCTTAATCTTTACGAAGAAAAATAATAATATTTTATGTCTCTAAGAGTTGCCTCCCTTGCGTCTTTCTTACTGATATTCTAGCTTGTAAACAAATATGCCAACTGGAAATTTAACAGTTTTTAAGTATATTTTTTCATATGCTGGATTTTCACACACATGTTACAAAACTATGCTTGATCTTTGCAA
>JAFMSR010000340.1:0-57121 GCA_022818135.1 Saxidomus purpurata | reverse complement strand
ATAGTTTATACATAAATGTGTTCTGGAATTAATTTATCACATACGACCACAAATCACAATTATAAATCTTAATCTATATAAACTTAATTCTACTGTAGTATATATCGAACATTTAAATGTTTGTATATATGTTATGTAGATGCATGTATTTGGTAATGATGTGTTTGTATATATGTTTGTATATATGTTTTGTATAAATGTTTGTATATGTGATGTGCTCTCCCTATGAGGAGGTAATAAAAGATATCTATCTATATTAAAAAATCAAAGCACTGAGAGGGTTGATTTGATAGTTGTCTTCAGATAACAGAAAACATTCATATACAGTCTGCAGAAATTGTCACCTATTTGGCAATCAAGTAAGACCATAGATTTTATTTTAGCCAGGTTCAGTAGACTCCTGGAAGAGATCGAACAATGTGTTAAATCACTCCATCTTTAATTTTGTTTTGCGGGTTTTTTTTCATTGTAACAGTTATGTATAACTTTATGAATAAATCAATCTCACTCACTCACTCAACTCAACTACTGAAGTCTATGTAATTATGTCATATCTTACCTGAACTTTTTACAACACTAAAATCAGAAATTGTCTCATTAAAATTAATGTTAATTGAGCAGCTTTTATAGCCATATCGTGTCTTAATCACCTATTCGCTGACATATCTGCTGAAAGCATTATACTATTCAAAATAACAGTGCAGCACAGAGATATAAATACAAGTAACGGCAAAATAATCCGGATTATTCTCTGAGTCGCGATTGGTTAACCAATAAGTTAATCAGCGTTTTTACAATCCATTCGGGAGCCTCGGACTACTTCGCTGTAATGAAGACAAATCCCCTCCTAATGCCGCATCGTTCTTTAGCTAATCGTATAACATTAGTTTCCTAAGCACATCATTTGTCCTTCTTTCCGAACTTATTTTTTTGCAAATTTGCTTGCGAAAAGCATAACAAACTAATGTTGAAATACAGTAGCAATTTGAGTCTCAACGCCTAACCATTAGGCTAAGCATTCTTATTGGTCTATATGAATACATTCAAATCAATGATGTGAGCACTAACTAGCGAACATTTCGATTGTAATTTTACATGGGCATGGAAAACATAAACAAGTTAACAAGACGCAGCGATCAACAATATTAAGCGACGTTTTTAACGGCGTAGACATGCAGAACCAACGGGAAACACCCTGAAGAAAATAGCCAAATTTGATACTATGAAAATACAGATTCAAAGTTTTGCATCTATAATGACGGATTGTGGTGGTATTTTCCTGAGAATATATACAATAAACGTATTAATGTAGAGGTTATAATAATAATAAATGCTTATATACTTACAGATGGTCAAAATGATGATTGTAATGGTGATCACGTACGCTGTGTGCTGGCTGCCTCTTCATGCCATGCAGTTGATACAAGAAGCCCACGAGTCGGTGTTCGACTACGAGCATTACCAATACATCTGGACGAGTGCGCACTGGCTCGCCATGTCTTACGCTTGTTATAACCCGATTGTATATTTCTGGATGAACAAAAGATTCCGGGCAGGATTTAAAAGTTTATTTTTTTGCTGTACTCGTTGTAAGAAACGATTCGGCAAAGGTGTAAGTAATGGGTGGAGACTTAGATTGCCCCAAAGAAACAACAGTGGATCCAGCAGTCGGTTCAGCCCAAGAGACAGCATTGACGAAACAAAAATTGTAAAGATGTCATTTCTAAATAAGGATGAGGGCGATTTTAATGATTTGTAGATTATTATTTGGTAACAGCATTTGTAGAATAAGTATGTTATATATATTCATAAACGTAGAAAAATATAGATCGGAGATACTAGTTGGCATTTATGAAATCTACACAACCAGCGTGATTGCATGAGAAACTCATGGTTTTCGTACTGACCACACTGATTTGAAACAATAATTATCTTAATTAGAGATGTTTAGCAGATGCATAATATCATATAGGTCAGACGTAAGAAACATGAACCGTTCGTAAGATTGTTATTTTTCGCGGTAAGAAAACGATGAAGTTGGTGAAAGAGAGGAGAATAAAACATTATCTATAGTGTGATTATTTTGTGTGATACAGATTGTGAAAAAACTGTTCAAAGTAAGTTGAAAGATCAGTCATGAAAATTTTTTAATGTGCATTGCCACTAAAAATTTAAGCTAAAGATCGATTCGGCAAAGGTGCAAGTAACGGCTGGAGACTTAGATTGCTTCAAAGAAACAACATTGAATCCAGCAGTCGGTTCAGCCCTAGAGACAACATTGACGAAACAAAAATTGTAAAGTTGTCATAAATAAGGATCAGGACGATTTAAATTATTTTAAACTAAGTAAAAACGTCTGACCTTCTCATAAAATTGGAGTATACAGTAGATTGTAATTTCAATAACATCATTCGATTAACGAGTACTACTGATAGTTACAATTCATGTTCATGTAGTTTCCATCATTTTTCTGGTAGGTTTACCGTCTACAATAGATTTGACTAGAAGCTGTTGACAAAAAGCAATTACACGGATAAAATGAATGTTTGGGACCACAGTTAAAGGAATTGGTGGAACTTTAGAATTTGAATAAGAATGTGCGTGAACTACCAAGGGGTCACTCTAATCATTCAGCTTCATAAGTAACTCACAAAACGTGTTTATTACTTTATCTTTGGAAATTTGTCATGTTCCTTATTTACTGCCAAAGTTAAGTTCAGCTATAGAACGAAGCTGATTAAATTAGTCATTCAGTATTATACACATGTCCATATGATTTGTAGGAGAGAGGACGAACAGTGCGACTGAATGCAAACATTATTGGCATCCAGTATAAAACCTTAAACACCTTGTAAATTTGATTTCCATATTGCGAAAGGATATGCAGACATATTGCATTATTAATGAAGCCTGAATGTGCTCATTTTCAAGATATGTCTGTTGAATAACTGAAGTGTATAATCATGCATCATAACTACATCTCATGATGAATCAAAGAATAACCCGTACTTGTCATTTAAAGGTGTAATCGTTGCTTTAGGACTGCTAGATTAAGCCCCTTTGTTATCTAATAGTTGTTTTATCATGGCTACTGCATATTTGTATAGAAAAACACTGTACTGTATTACTGAAAATTTGAACTTTGTGTGGAGTCGGAGCTTAGACTTGGCTCTATCTGTAATAGAGAACATGATCTATCTGAAAAGCAAACACTTTTCAGATTTCTTTATTGCCTAGATATACATGTAACTACTTTTTGGTTTACAAGAATAATTTGGGAAAGTCTCAATCGGCCGGTCAAAAACAAAAAAAAACATAAATACACTTGCTCCGGTGTATGATTTTGTAGGCTACACAACACTTTAAAAAGCAAACAAGTACATGTATCGATTTTCTTTCAGTAAAAATATTGAGGTCGTTACAAAACTATTTTGTAACGTCACACATTATAATGTTTCGTCACACGATATTGTTGGGCGTGAGAACTGTCAATCAACGTGCCATGATACAAATCAGATAGAGTAACTGTTGGCTCGAATAATCACGTCATTTCTCGGAGACTACGCCTCCTCCTCGAAATACCATAATTATTCTCGCCTTTCAATTGGGAAATTTATGCGAGATAAAAGTCCATTTTCGGAAAAGATTTACAATACATGTAATATTTTTCTTTTATGTGACATTGACAACCAGAAGTCGAAATAAATTTACCTCCCCTGAGACATTGACTAAAATTCAGGCCCAGAATCGGATTAGACTGGTAATGCATAACACGCAGTACTGTGCGCTGTTATGTTATAGTGCAACGAAAAATCGATGCCACACAAATGCTTCCTCCAGAAATGCTGCAATCATCTAAACAAACTTCGGGAAAACTTACTATGCATTTTGGGAAGTTGCTCTGCCATAGTTGGGAAAGAATACTATATTTTTGGATTGGAAGTGGCCGAATATCGACTACTGGTACTCTTGAATTTTTAATAACAAAACTGGGAATTCAACGTAAAAAACAAAGATTTTTTTTGTAACTTGCCAACGCCCTATATAGATCATCAAAAGTGTGCGGCCTGACTAGTTCATTTAGTGTCTTTGAAGATATGCAGCAATGTAGCGCCTGAAACACTAGTCTAAAATGCACCTTTTACGCGTTTAAGTATATAACTGAAACTTATTTTTATGCTTTAAACATGTTGTAAGTGTTGTATTTTATTAGATTTTATGCGTGGTTAGAAAATGGTACGAAAATGTCCACATTTTGTCGAAGTCGGTTCTGTACCTGGGTACGAATAACTAAAAAAATCACATTATAGGTCATACATTGTGGCATCTGTGGCCGAGTGGTTAAGTTCTCTGACTGATGATCACTTGTCTCTCACCACTGTAAGTTCGTGCCCTACTTTGGTCAAGTTCTTTGTATGTTTGGAAACTATCTAGGTTCTACCCAGGAGCCTGTTTATGAGAACGATAACACATTTTCGATTCGATATCGATTGCCGTTTTGAAAAATCGTATATCAAATAATGTTACACCGTGCAATGATCTACAGTTTTACGTTCGAACATTCAATCAAAACTGAACCAGAATATAAACAGTCACCCTACCCAGAGTTCAGTGTTTTTCTAACAAATGATAATTTAATGAAATGTGGTCTCAATAATCTCATAGGCAGAAAAGTTCAGCACTGCAAAGGTTGATATATATTATACACCAGAACCATATGTATAGTACAAATAAAGTCCAGAGATTTGGTAGAATATGTAGTCAGAGACTTTTACTCCCATGTATCGATATATCGCTGTATCGTTGATATTTCTAAATTGATATATCGATACAAAATTTTTAATCAATGACATCCCTAAGTCAAACAGTATAGGGCCATATCTTTGCTATTGAAAACAAAAACATGCACAATGATTTCATGCAAATCTATGAGATTAGTTGACAACAATATTATTTGTTCAAAGGGATAACAAGAACTGAATAGCCGAGAGTGCAGATCATGATCAATTAAGCAAGGTGATCAGTCGCAAATGCTGGATCAATTGTTGCTCAGCAGTGCAAGGGTTAATTTACAATTTTGCCATAGAATGAAAATATCACTAACATTTGTAGCTCCACTGGACAAAGTCCTTTGTCCAGCAGAGGTCATGTTATGATGGTGGTTTGTCCGTTGTCTGTCTGTCTGTAAACTTTACCTCAATATTCTACAGGTCACAAACTGAAACACTAATCAATCCATATATAATTACTATCTAAAGTTTTTCACATCCCATTTTCTAAAATCAGTCAACCAGTCTACTGTCAAAGACATAATCAGGTTTAGAAAAATACTTTCTCAGCAAGTATAAATAATTGTAAATTTCTTTTTTTGTAACATTTAGATGTCATGAATACAATTTAACAACACTAGGTCTGATAAGACCCTGCATAATTACTGGTATGTGTCTAAATACATTTTTTTCATGCGACAACAAAAAAGCGCTTTATTTAGGATTTACTTAAATATTTCACAATTCACAGATTATACAGCAAGTTTTCATATATCAATTCAAATTAATGTATTTATATTATATCAAACAGACTATTTGCAAAACTAATTCTTATTTAGATAATTGTGTGACAGTTGAGGAAGGTTGTTGGGAATTATGTATTTGTTACCAAAATATAACACAAAATGCAGATTTTTATCATTACCAATCAGTTGAACTCTAAAAAAGATTTCAGTTCTTTGAAAATTACTTTCTATAACATAAATGTTACAGTTCTTGGTTAATGATTAGTTAAGAGTATGTATCTCTACAAAAGTCTAAAATGAAAAGAAAAGTTAATTATAAGAAGTGCACAGGTATACCTTTTTATCAGGCTGTAGCAAATGTGTTAGCTTACATCACTCAAAACTGTAGGTTAATGTTTCATTTGAATGCATATACTGCAATAAATGAATACCATTAACATGATTAAGTTATTGTCTATCAAGTACTAGTATTTACCTACATGACCTTTAAAAATTTCAGTTTTAAAAGCTATGCATTGCATGGATCTATAAAGACTATTGGGCTTCATGTTAAAATTTATTAAAAGTATTAGTTTAATTATTAATACTTATCTTAATTTTTTGGCAACTTTATTTGAAGTTCAGTTACCAACTTTTATAAATTTATTGTACATGTTGTAACAGTAGCTGAGACAAAAGTTAGTCCATCACTGATGTCTTAGGACCCATGTGGTCACATTACATAATAGTATACAATATTATGCAATGTTTTCAAAAGCTACAATTTTTAACAGGACAGTATTGCCCTTGGCAATATACTAGGGTCATAAAACACTACACTGATTGGCTTGGGTCACTAAGTTTGTAAATGTGCACATCATAATTATGAGATATTATTATTGAATGGTTTCTGATATACTGATCTTTTATATCCAAGATTGTATTACTGTCATCAAAAGTTATATCAATGACTTAGATACTGACACATACAAAATCATTAAATGTTGATGTTCAATTTGGCTTCAGAACAAAATTAAGAAAAAAAGTACTTTAATCCTTACTGTATGACTGATTCAATCTTTTCCATTTGATTTTCTCTGTAAGAAATGAGTTAAAAACTTAACCATTAAGACAATTAGGGATTACATTATTCTTGAAAAGTTCACTTGTCGTTAGGGGTGTAACTGTTTATATTAGTAGTTATCAAAATCATTATCTAATTTAGTTAATTATCATGACTGAAATAGTATAAAGCCTATGATATAGACAGTGTAGAGAGAAAATGTCCAACCTTCATTGATTTAGGTAAACTGGGATCCAAGTTTATTTGTTAATTACTCTTTAGCCTACTCAAAGCTTTGTTGAATGTGTTCCATGAAAGTGATTATAAATATGTATGAAATAATTAATAATTTTTTTCATTTTTGTTTTCAGACCATAGATATGTGTCACAAGCTTGGCATTCCTGTGTCACAGACGGCAATGTACAACAAAAGGAATAAGCTGCTGCCTTCCATGATAAAGAAAACACCCCCTCTAAATAAGGTCACTTTTGATTTATCAAAATTTCAAACAAATTGAAGAATTCTTACTGTTTTGTAATTTGATTGCCATTTCAATTGTGAAACAACTACATACTTCTAACTAATTTTAGTGAAAAGAATTAACAATTTTCCATAAGATTTTTTGTGCCAACTAATTAAATCACACTTAAAGATGTATTAGGGCCTTCAGACTGCTCAAGATTTTGAAAATACATGTAGTTATATATTATACGGTATGTTAACAAATACATGTATGAACAATTACTTTCATCAGATAATTCTTTTTTCTACAGATCACACCATTGCTGATGTATTGACTGGATATATTTTTGAGAAAACATAATGGAGCCTTTCGTGTTTTACTTCCAGCAAAGATTGCATCCTTTGATAGGTACAGATAAACAGAAGGCAAATTGGTTAAAGGAGAAATGACATGTATGTGAAAATTACATGCCATTGTAATACTGCAAAGTCAGTTGTGTTTGAGCAACTAAAATATTTTTAGTCACATGATGTGCTCGAGTGTATGAAAATAAGTAGTCAATATATTATGACTTTTTGTGTTGAAAGAAAATAAACAGTAAAATGGTGTAAAAGATATATTGTTGGAGGTCATGAACGGATAGTCACACTAGAGAATGATTGTGAAAGGCCACCTAAATAACAATAGATGAATTCAGCTGCACATTATGAATATCTTAGAGCACAAAGATGGGGAAAAAACATGAGAAATTACCTTGATCAAAGTGATCAAAGAAATTGTATTGAATGAATGGAAATACATGAAAGCAAAGAGGCTGATATTTATGAAAATATGTGCCATACTGCAAACTGTGGTGGTGAAATCCATATGAAACTTCTGTCAGTGTGCATTGTTAAGGATGTATCCTGAACAGTGTTTTTTTATGTCAGTGTTAGAGGTGTTATGATTCATCGCGGTTCATGATACACTGCGGTTTCTTTTACTTTTGCAGTTCAAGGCAAGCCGTTACCAAAATTGTGTCTGTACAGTACGGCACAGTATTAATTTTACTGTTGGTTTTCAGTGTAAAAGGAAGTAAACCCTCTGAAGAGCTCAAATAATTTTTTTGTTACCAACCAGTGATGTAAGTTGTAACTTGTTTAAGTTATTTTGAAAATAACTACAGTAAGTGATAATTGAAACATTTTGTCAATAAAATTGCTTCCCTTTGCTGAAAGAAATAACTCCCTTGAAAGTTGAGGTGACCAAAATAATGGGTCATTGGGACTTTCTGATAACAACTTGTACAGGTAACAATTCAACATTTCAGTTTTTCCTGAATTTCTTCATTACAAGCAGATTACCTCACTCTTAAAATAATGCAAATACCTTTAGATAAGAGAGAGAAATGCAAGTTCTTTCTTTATAGCTGACAGTAATGACTTCAGTTAGACACAATGGATTTATTGGCAAACTTGTCTTAGAGATGACCTGAAGAATGTCCTACTTCAGAAGGTTTTGTCGTGGCAGAAGTTATTTTAGTGAGTGATGAGTAAAAGATAAATATAACTGGTAGAAGTTATTTTCAAAATAACAAACAAGTTACAACCCTGACTGGTTATGGTGATTTTCAGACAGGTGCTTCCCAACCTATATTTATATAAAAGGAAATTGACAAATCACTTTTTTTGTAAATTACAAGTTTTGAACAGTAAACTGTGTTCAGTATCAATATTACTTATATGAATTAAATACATTAAATTATATTACATAAATATAACAACTGTTATTTTCATTGACTATATTCAGTTGTAAGCACTAATTATACCCCTGAAACAAAGTTTAGGGGGTATACAGGAGTCACCCGGTGGTTGGTCGGTCGGTCGGGCGGTCTGCTGCATTTTCCTTGTCCGGAGCATAACTTGAAAACTACTAGTTGGAATTCAATACAACTTCATACAATGGTCAAGCACATTGAGAGGAAGTGCAGTGCACAAGAATTATAACTCCATCTTGAATAATAACAGAGTTATTGCCCTTTGTTACTTTTCCTTTCCGGAGAATAACTTGAAAACTACTGGTTGGAATTCAATACAACTTCATACAATGGTCAAGCACATTGAGAGAAAGTGAAGTGTACAAGAACCATAACTCCATCTTGACTAATAACAGAGTTATTGCCCTTTGTTACTTTTCCTTGTCCGGAGCGTAACTTGAAAACTACTGGTTGGAATTCAATACAATTTCATACAATGATCAAGCACAGTCAGAGGAAGTGCAGTGTACACGAACCATAACTCTATCTTGAGTATTTACAGAGTTATTGCCCTTTGTTACTTTTCCTTATCCGAAGCATAACTTGAAAACTACTGGTTGGAATTCAATACAACCTCAAACAATGGTCAAGTACATTGAGAGGAAGTGCAGTGCATAGGAACCATAACTCTTCTTTGACTCATTATAGAGTTATTGCCCTTTGTTACTTTTCCTTGTCTATAGCATAATTCGAAAACTACTGGTTGGAATTCAATACAACCTCACACAATGGTCAAGTACATTGAGAGGAAGTGCAGTGCATAGGAACCATAACTCTACTTTGACTCATTACAGAGTTACTGCCCTTTGTTACTTTTCCTTGTCTAGAGCATAATTCGAAAGCTACTAGTTGGAATTCAATACAACTTCATTCAAATGTCAAGCTCAATGAGAGAAAGAGCAGTGCACAGGAACCAAAACTCAGTCTTGACTAATTAGCTCGTCTGATTTTTGATAAAAATGACGAGCTATTGTCGTCACTTGATTGTCGTCGTCGTTGTCGTCTTCGTCGTTGTCGTTGTCGTCGGCGTTGGTTAAGTTTTGCGTTTAGGTCACTTACATGGAAACTGTAAAAGCTATCACTTTGAAACTTGGAAAGCTTGTTCATCTAATACCCTTCTTCACATTGTATGCTAAAGATGCTGAGTCTGACCTGTTTTTTTGGGTAAAAAACATGAATTTTGATTGATTTTGGTTGATTTTGAGAATTGGACATAGCTTCTTCATTTTTTGTTAGATTGATTTCAAATTTTTCACAAACAATAAATGGATAATGTACTTCAACATATCAAACGGGGATTTGAGTTATACATTGGGGGGGGTATTTTAATATTTTTGGACTTTGTAGTTTTTAGCTAGTCTGATTGTTTAAGTTTTGCGTTTAGGTCAGTTATATGCAAACTATCAAAGCTATCACTTTGAAAGTTGGAATACCTGTTCACTATCAAATGTGCAATAGAATGAAGGAAGAGTTTTACAAGTTACATAACCCTGTCATGTATTTTGACTGGGTTATTGCCCCTTCTTAACTTAGAAAGTTTCACACACACAATATTTTTGTAATAGTGAACATAATGCAACCAAACTTAGTGTATAGGAAGTATTTATGAATATTTTTTAAATTGGATTGTGTTTTAAGGTCACTGTTACTAAAAATAGGAAAACCGAAATATATTCAATATCTTTAGTTACAGCTGACATAATGTAACCAACTTTTGTTTCTGGTAAGTATTTAAGAAGATCTTTAATGGGGTTGTGTTTTGGGGCTCCTGGGGTCATTGTCAAGGTCACTGTAACTAAAAATAGAAAAACAATAATATGTTCAATTTCTTTAGTTACAATTGAGATAATGTAACTAAATTATTAAGTGTGTAATATATATAAATGAAGACTTTTATTGGGATTGTGTTTGGGGCTCATGGAGTCAAAGCTCAGGATTTTTTTTCTAAAAATAGAAAAATGGGAAAAAAACACAATATCTTTAGTTGCAGTTGAATAATTGTGACCAAACTTATGTCTAGTAATTATCACGAAAACCTTCTGTGGGATTGTGTTTCGGGGTCAAGGTCAAGGACACTGTTACTTAAAAAAAATGGTAATAAATAAACGGTAAAAGGATAAAATCAGACGAGCGTCAGGCACCCGTAGGTGGTGCTCTTGTTACAGAGTTATTGCCCTTTGATACTTTTGCTTGTCTGGAGCATAACTGGAAAGCTACTGGTTGGAATTCAATACAACTTCATACAAAGGTCTAGCACAATGAGAAGAAGTGCAGTGCAAAAGAACAATAACTGTATTTTAACTAATTTTAGAGTTATTGCCCTTTGTTGAATTTATTGTCCGGAGCATTATTTGAAAACTATTGCTTGGAATTCAATACGATTCCATACAATGGTCAAGCACATAGAAAGGAAGTGCAGTGTACAAGAATCATAACTCTTTTTTTGACAAATTACAGAGTTATTGCCAAGAACAATATCTCTTTTTAGTTTGTTTGCAAGGTATTCTGTTACTACGAAATTCCTCAGTTTATAAAGCAGTCTTTCGGGGGTATTAATCACATTAAGTGAAAGCTCTAGTTTACAATTTGACTCGTTTTCATGAAGCTATTCATAGACTTTGGTCCAGGGCTCAAAAGTATTTTGCATCCCACATACATGTACTTGTCGCAGTGATGAATAAAAGGGATTTTGCGACATGTATTTCAGTGCTCCCGAAGGAACTTTGAAAGTTTGGTCCACATCTTGATGGTCATTGTCACAGACTGGGAGACACTACTTTTGGGGCATTTGTTACTTTCCAATGACAGCTTTAACGACTTGTTTTCTAAATATTTTTATTAACATCACACTAATTGATTTGAAGTGGTATTTTTCCACTGCAAAAACTTTAAGCCAGAGATAGGGCAAATCCCCCCTGCACATCTTTTGAGGCTAGGCACTTAGAAAATATCCCACTGTATTATCCAATTCAATCCTCTGTACACTACGTTGCTTAGAGGTGGCGGTCCATGCCAATTAATATGTATTCTATGCCCTAATGGGTAAAAGAAAAGGAAAATAGCCATGATATTGTCTCTTACTAACTTTATGTAATGGACATTTTGTAAATTGGAAAGAAGACTACCATTTGCAATGAATGCTCTGATAAATTAATACAATGGAATGTACCTATAACCTTTGCACACCGGCATAATTATTTTGTTACAAACTCGACAGAAATGCATGTGTTTTTGTAAACACTGTACATCACGTTATGCTACTTTCGGTTTACTGTGCGTGTTGTATACGTCAGCAAATAGATTGAGCTGTAACATGAAAGTAAAATTTCCATTGGTCCACTTACAGAGTTCACGCGCAGGGGTCACCCTGTCTGCTAACCTGCGCATGGACTTCTTTTTTTTCTTTTTGCTAACGAGAGGTCAATTTTAAGCGTTCTCATAAGATAACAATATACCTAGGTTTGAGTACGACATGTCTGCTTTATGTCTATGAAAAAATATTTGCACGCGCTCAAAACACTATCCCACAAGGAACATTGGTAAAATGAAAATTTTCAAAGCTGGTAAAATTGTGTCCAAGGTCATTTTCAAGGTTGTCTTAAAGTGTCAGCATTTGCCTCGGACGTCTGAGATTTCAACATTCAGGGGCTGTCGGCATAGCCTTTACATTCATACAGACAAAACGTGTTCCATACGGAAACTGTCACTTCTATGGAAGGCCAAACCTGTCTTAACCTGCGTATACGGTTTATTACGTTATAGGCGTTCAAAGAATATGTAATTTCTGTATAAATATTAAAGCCCCAGGATCACTTAAAATGTACTGATACAGTCACATAAATTTATTGATAGTATAATGATAGAATCATGTTCAATTAACCCTAAAACAATGACGTTGACATAATTATGCCTTTCTCTTGTATTCAAGTTTTTTCTTTCAGAAAAAGAGTTGCCATTTGCAAAAGCATTGAAAAAAATTTTGCACTATGTTTCTTATATGTACTTATCGATTTAAAAAGCAAAGTTTGGAATGGTTTTGGCACAAATAAAGGTCTTTTCTGTCAGCAAGACATCTTTCTTGATAAAATGAAAGCTACTTGTAAATGTGATCCTGGGACTTTAAACATGACTTATTCTTGAAAATGTGTCAACTTTTGTAGAGCAATTTCAAGGCTTGTACTACAGTTGTATTTTGAAATATGAAGTGTACACTCAATTAAATAAAGCATCAGTACTGATGGATTAAGAACATCATTTAGTTAAAACTTATTTAATTCACTCTGATTCAGTGGAACAAGTTCTTGCAATCAATATCATCTACTCCTGATGACTGACTGTTCGTGTGTGTTCTGACCAGCACTCACACCGATAGAATATTCTTTTCATCATCATTTTAATCATGAGATGTTTCATATTTCCTCACTCAAACTATAAATATTTATTAGGCAACTTCTTTATTTCAGTAAAGTATATTCAATGCTCCAAAGCTGTAGTCTCTATCTAACTCCATCTTATTCATTGTCTGAGTCCGCCACGCTTCTTATGCAAAAGTTGCCTGAACACGACTAACTAGATTGATCTATGGTCTTCTGCCACCCAGTCACACACAAATACTACATCACCAAAGACATCAAAATATATACTGTGATTGTTTTCTAGAAAAACTGCATGGCAAAACTCTTGGTGTATTCAGTGTCACTGTGTAGTTTTTCAGCTCATGGTCAGAATTATTGCTCTTTTACTAGTATAAGCAGGAAATGGTCAACCCTTTCCAAACTCCTACCTGCTCTGCCAGCCTGCTTTTAAAAGGAACGTCTCAGGACTGGCAAGTGGCAACATTAACAAAATGATTTAAACATCCAGGTAGTATTCATAATATATACATGTACCAGTACTAATATGATATACACTGCAGTTCATTCTGTACATCTTTTCTTTCGATTACATTAAGTGAGCAAAAAACATGAGAATGCTGCAAAGTGCATATAAAATGAGTAGTCCATACATGTACTTCTGCACAGTTTTAAATTATTTAAGAAATATTTTGTGCATTGGAAGTCTTTGTTCTATGACCCAAGGATTCTTCAGCAACCACTCAAATTCACAGTAGATTTCTAAATTTTAACACTGAACTTTCTTATCTTTATTTGATCAAGGCTTTAAATACAAAGTTATTCAGACAGTGCCTGACACAAATTTGATCACTTGTTTTCTTGACAAATCTGCTGACTGTGGCACTATGGACAATAGCTAGTACATCTGAGCACTGGGGTTTCTGATTGGATCAATCACCATGTTGGACTAATATCTTTCTTTCCTGAAATTAAGATGAAAATTAGCATTTTGTAAGTAGAGATTTATGCACTTGATTATGCCGACAGTGAATACCTTACACCATTCATCACAAGATCCTTAATGTTGGTTAATCTCTTAAAAACATTGCATTTTAAAGTGTAAGCTATGACATGAAACCGGCAAACTAGTGATGCATTTCAATAATGGCTATCACTGTACATTAAGGAAACGAATAGCAATAATAGTTCAGACTGTTTCCTTATTCTTTTATTGCACAGGTGACTTATTATATAAAGCAATATTTGTTTTTATTGCTATAAACAAAATTCAAACTCTTTTATATAACCAGGCGGCATTTTTTTATACACCAGACTGGCCGACAAGACTTGGTGGCAGTGACCTTAATAAATTATATTGTAATGTGCTATTTTTGTCGAGACGTGTCAATCTAAATTAAATTAACAATGTGTAAAATGAGTAGTTTATTTTACTCGCGGTACAGGAATTTTGAACTGTGGTACACATTAGCCCAGCCCTGTTTTACAAACTACCAGTATATTGTAGCAACATAATTGGAGTCACTTAGCTACAAGTTTACCGGATTATCCTGGTAAGGCCGCATCTTACAACATGTGACGACTTTTGACATAGAAGAGGTTTGATTATTACCCAAGTGATGGGTATACAGCACATTTTATGAGTATATGTTGCCTTCAGGACTGAGGAGTAACCTGTCAGATGTGTAAACTGTGTTCTCAAAGAATTAAAGACAATAAAATAGTCAAAAATATTTTACATGGACATAGCCATTGAAATAGTTTCAAAAGTTAGCCCTGTTAGCTCAATCAGTAGTGAATGATACTTGTAATATCCGGGTTGCAGGTTTGATTCCTGTGGCTGACCAACTAAAATTACTCACAGTCTTCCAGATAAAACTTAAAAACCAAGGTCCCATGTATGAGTGCTATACACCTGGGATGTATAAGAACCAGGGATGTCTCTGGAATTGGGATCCTCCGAAACCTAAAATAACTAACCATCGTCAGGGGGTGCTGGTCATATGGGAAACCTAACCGCGGATTCAGGGCTGGGCTTTAAGGCTGCAGCCCCTAGCTCGGCCCGCAGATATGTTTTTGGTTCAGCTGGTACTTTAAATTGTCCTTGTTAAAAAAGGGCTGACCTGTCAGTTATGCACACAGTGTTTTCTCTTATCAAAACATGTTACTCCTTAATCCATTGCAGGAGGGCATTATAGCTACATATATTTGATTAATTCGCCGTAACGATTGAAATTGTGAATTTGAAAGGCTAATAGAAACGTAAGCCTGGTTAGCTCAATAGGTAGAGCACGAGACTTGTAATCTCAGGGTTGTGGGTTTGATTCCCGGGGCTGACCGACAAAAATTACTACCGAAACAGTTTTTCAGATGCTACTTAAATTACCGAGGTCCCATTATGTATGAGATCAATACACCTGGTATGTAAAAGAACTTAGTGTCTCTGGAATTGGGATGCTTGTAAAATCAGTCTGTCTTCGTAGTCGAAATAGTGAGATTAGGGAACGACATAAAAAGAGAAGTGCATGTCACCTCAGTGCCACCGTAAATATCTCCTGTCACATAATGTAACTTACCACTGAACAACAGTATCAGCTCGGCACAGAGGCTTTGTCTTGCGTATAGTAACTAGTATCTGGGCTGATGTTTTCATTTTAATAAAACTGGGTATTTTCCATACTTCTTTGGATAAAATCTAAACATGCCGATTACCGCCTTCCTTTAGCATCAGCGAGGTTAATTGGATGATAGGAAAAGTACGACTATTGGCTTAAAATGCAGGTGATTGGTTGAAATATGCTAGAATTGACCAGGTGTTATCCAGAGCAAGACATACATGTAGCCCAATGATAAATGCGCTTGCACGTTTCTCGCTCAGCGACTACACGTTGGGCATGCGCACTAGCAATTGCACGGTTTCCTATGCGTTGCACGCTAGGCATGCGCACTAGCAATTGCACGGTTCTACACGCTGTACGCTGCACGCTGGGCATGCGCAGTAACATACCGTGCAACACGATCGTGTCCGACACGCGTGCAACACGCTTTTTCACGCAAACGCGGGGAACCTACACGCAGGCGCCACTGTAGCAATAGCATTTCATGTAAAACTGCAAATGTTGATCACATATTTATTTTTCCATGAAATATCAGCTCATTAACATGTTTTGCAATATGATTTACATTTATGACCAACAAACAAAAGATACTTTAAATTTGAGAGAAACTTTGATGCGGTTCAAGCATTATACAGTTAGACATTTGTGGATTTCAAATTACTCCTTATTTAAACAGTTCTCTAAACAGCAATGCCACTGATCTGTAATCATTTCTAGCATTTCATTATATTTTAATTGTAAATACTGAAAAATACTGTGTGTATATCTGTCATTGAATAAATTCATTTTCTAAAGTTCATAAAATGTAGCCATAAATGAAGTTCCTGTTGATTTGTTTAAGAAAATCTCGGAAAACATAAATATTCAATTATATTTCTGTCAAAGTAATCGGTAAATATGACGGGAGTGTACGGATATGTAGTTTGGAGGATCTTATTTGTTTGAGTAATTAGTTGGAAAAAACGAGTACAAGTCGCCCGATATTTATATAAAGATATGACGACTATAACATCTTTCTAGACAAGAACAAGAGATATATTGAATATATTTAAAAGATGCAAAATTTAACGCGGCCCTTCTGTATTATTCATATTTCGTTGCATCATTCTTGCATTATATAGTACAATCTTGGAAAGTTCGGACTACTGTGTTTTGTTAGCTTTGAAGATGCACTATATATACTCCCATGTATATAACGGTGTAGAAAAAGGTCTTCATCAATGACACAATTCTTTATTTCCGAAAATCACATGTCGACAGATTGATCCTACTATCGTTTTCATCGTCCGAACTGTGAATTCATTGAATGGTTCCCTCATTATACGGCTAAATAGGTGTATACCATATATGGAAGACCAGTTGTAAGTACCATATTTGGTATCATATATGTCCACATCATTCAAGTCCATAGGTCGAGAAATAGTTCCATATTCAGTATGTATCAGACCCCTATGTTTGCCTGCAATTATGTTAGGATAAAGCATGCAGTTGTAAACGTAGAATGAAGGGTTATAATGAAATCGGTATCCATCTAACCATAGATGGAGAAATGTCGCATTCTTTTGGGCCATTATATAGAAGCATCCCATTAAACCATTGTTTAGATAGGACATAAAAGTAGGATAATTCCTGTAGGAGTCTATGGACTTAACTATTAACTGATCCGTATCCACGTATATACCACCATAAATTAAAAGAGCTTCAATACGAATAATAGCACCGACATGTTCTTTATACTCAAGCCTTTGACCAAAAGGCGCTTCCGGAAGCGCATGTTTCATGTGTATAATTTTAGGTGAGATGTTTACAATGTAGTCCCAATATTTACCAGATGGGATTCTGTCTCCATGAAATATTATCATGCAGGGTTTAATAAAACGGAGTACACTTAAAATGCTTATAAAAGCAACGAATGTTAACTCTTCCTTCCTGTACCAGACATAGTGTACAACATTCGGGACACTGTAACCACCCTTGCAGCACTGCTCTACGAACTTACTAACACACGTGTCACCAAACGGAACAGCAAAAATATCACTACTGTCATTCGTCCATGTCAAAGACACTACCTTGTCGGCGCTTTGTTGACAGTCTAACGAAAGTTTTAGTCTGGGTGCCTTATAAATTGTTTCACTGACATTGAAATACGGACATTCTACTGTAGTTTCGTACTTCCAGTTGTTCATGTCAAGCCTTCCAGGTATTAGTTTTTCGGATATCAGTTCATTCCACATACTGTTATTAATATAGATGTGTCCTCTTGATTCATTTGAAAATTCACTCTTATAGATATTTGCCTTTTCAAAGTGTTGTTTAAAATGACTGAAAACGTGTCTACCTTTTTCATTTCCGCCTTCTATTGTTCTTTGTTTGCTTAAATAGGTCATTAGTGCTTCGCGATTCTGCTCTCCTATGATATCAGTAACTTCGCCAGTATGTCGCATGTAATCTGTAATTGATTGACACGTAAGTATTCATGAAAATGTAAATAAGCCAAATGTAAGTATTCATTCACATTTTACATATAGTCGTGATGGAACAAATTTGAAGCAGAAATTACACTGTACCTCTGGTACAGCCACCGTTGGCGTGAATGCAGGCTACTTGTAGGGTGATACATTTTGAAGCAATGAACTTTTTACTTATCATGGTTGGATTTCTGTTACATTTTGAGTGTTGAGACATTTAAGTCTTTCAATGTACGTTTTAGTCCGCCTTTCTATGTGCTGCTTGGGTATTACTGATTAGTTTTCTTGTCACCTTGAAAGCTGTGATTTTGAATTATTCAAACTGAGAATCCACATCTTATTTCGTAATCTTGCACATTTTGCAATCTGTAATTATTTTTTCTCAGGCCAAAGTGCCTCTAGTTAATTATGGCATGTGTACATTCGAGGTTGGCTATTTGGTATTTTGTATTTATGTGCACAATCAACAGTTATTGCTTAATACTATGAAGCACTAACGTATCGAGTCTTATTTTTCAGTTAGCGTCTTAAGCATTTTTGTAGCGTATCAGCATTGCAAATTGAGGTCTCACGCAATATCAAAGTATGTGTATTTAGGTGGTGCGGTGGTCGAGTTGTTAACGCTCTTGACTACCAATCTGGAGGTCCCCCGGCCGAGATTCGAACCGGGGACCTCCAGATTGGTAGTCCAGCACTTGAATTTTCAGAAACAGTTTTCAGTGTTTCCCACCTATCTGAGATGAACTGGTTAGAAACCCAGAGGTAGTCTCGCGTGTATTGGTGCTATACACCGGGCATGTAAAAGAACCAAGGGGTCTATTCGTAAAAGAGCTAGGGTCTGGTACCCGGAATCCCTTGTATCTGCTTCTGTCTTTAAAAGAAAGGACCACAATGGAAATAAGAGTTTGCTCTTTATTGTGTTATCCTTGGTACTGAAAAAAATAATACAAATACATGTGTAGTTTTGTGCAGCAATCAACTTAGAAGTGGAAGTGTCGAAAGCCCATTAAACATAATTTATACTCCTTGTACATATTTTGTATATTGAAATAAATGTTGTCTCAAGGAGCGACTCCTTATTCTGGTAATAAAGCGCTGGACTATTAATCCAGGGATCACCGGTTCGATTCCCAGCTTCACCACTAACATAACTAATTGTCTTTCTGGTTAGACTTTAGACCGATGTTTCATGTATCGCTGATGTACAGTGGGCGTGATATTAATCTGGTAATAGCTTTGAAACCGGGGCCACTCAGTATTATGCACTTTCCCGAAACCTAAACTAATCTTTTTTTTCTGAAGTGTTGGTCATACGGACAGCCTGTACCAAAGATAAAACTCTAAATACTACTTGGTCTCAGAAATGATTTAAAAATCAGTTGTCATATTTAAAAGGCTGGGTCTGTACCAACATACTCGTTTAGCATTGATGCTTACTCATCTGGAAAATGTACTTAAAGACGATCGCTACAGTTTAATTATTGGCTATATATCAAATACTTACATATTTTAATGTTGTTTGATTAAATTTCACAAACAATTACTTTTTTTTAAAAATTCATACAAAAAGGAGTATTTTGCGCAGTTATATCACTATAATATATTTAATACATATAACTATAGCAAAAAAATCAGTGTATCAAGAAAATTTATTACCTCCCTTTAAAAGCACACAAAAAGTAAATGTTTAGCAAAGGTTGACTTTTAAACTGTGTTAAATGCATTCAGAAGGATACATTTTTGCTACATATTATTTGTATGTGTTTTACTGCGCACAATTAGTCCAGTTTAAGTTTCATTTAGCTATCTGTATTACGTCAGTGGCAATATACACGTGGCCTCCCCTCCAACACCACCCTCCCACGCGAGACAACAGCTCATTTTTCTCAATTACTAGGCTGGTGACCTATCATTTTTAAATTAGTTTTCAAGAAAGTGATGTTTGAACAATTCTTCTGCAAAAAATTAAGAAATTCTCATTGCTTGAACATTATGAAAAAAACTTTGAAAAATGAATACAAATTTTACGTAATTTTTTACAGAAACTAGTCTTTATGGTATAATTTCAGTTTAAATACATTTTGAAATCTCAATTCATATAGTTTCGTGAACTAGGATCAATTGCTTGACATTTTAAATAAAAAACAATGGTGAGTTGCCAAATTTAGAGTTTTATTATTGATAAACATGAGATAGGGGTCATTTTCACTGCTTTCGGGGGTATACTTCAAAAAGTGTCCATTACTTACAAATAAGGCTGGTGACCTACCTTTTTTATTTTATATTCTTACTTATTAGGTATTACCCTACAACATAACAAATTTCATGAAATTCTCAATGCTTGAAAAAATTTATGAAACTGTAGCGATCGTCTTTAAAGTACTACAAATGTAGACAAAGATCTAGACCAGTATCATTTACCAGAATAACACATCGAAAATGCCTGGTAACGCTCCTTTAAGTCTACAAATTGTCCACATAGCTGCATATTTTGAAAACAAAATGAAAAAAATGCACATACTAGTTCCACATTGCTTCATGTAATCCAAAAAGAACATAAGTTTTTTATTCGTGAAAAGGATGAAAAGGAAAATGCAGACACTAAAAAGACAATATTTCCGTCTCTTTTCTGTCATCTTGTTTAAAGACTTCCAGTGACAATGTAATGTCCTCACAAAAAGTTAAGAAGCAAACAGAAGTCATTGATTTTAGCTAAGCTTTTTACCAAATCGATCACAAGGCACAACAATTTATAATGTATTCATTTTGTGTACCTCAACTTCATATCCGAAAAAAATCCTTATCACTGTAATAAAATTCATAAGTAGTAGTAACAGTACGTGCTGCAATTAGTCCGATTTAAGCCCTAATTTTGGTATTTTATTTTCGGCTTCATTGAAGCGGAAAATAGTTCACTGTACGGATGACGACGAGAAGCACACAGGTAAATGCAAACACAAATTTTGGAATAGATCACCATTATCATTAAATCTTAGGGAATTACTTTTCACATCAAAAGACGTCCACGGCGTATATATAATTGTGTTGTACATTGTATATGATAAATCAGCTTCATGATTATGTTACTAAAAACAGTAACAGTTGCTTGGGCTTAGAAAATGTAGCACCAGTTTTACTAATATGTTTTCAAAGTATAAATATTTTTCATAATGCAACAAATGATAGTTTCATTTTGCATTCTTACATGTGTGCTTTATTTACATGTATTTGGTTTGCAGGGGCAGTAGATGGAACATTAATTCCAATACAAGCACCAGCGGAAAATGAGCCTGCATATGTGTGTATAAAAGTTTTATGTCAAGGCTGTTTGTGATGTAGATATGAGGTACAATGTGTCCAATATTTCATTCTTACAGTACTTTACATAATACACATGTACATATTCCTTTCCTGTGCTGACACAATTTTGTCATTATGCTTCATACCTTTTTGAGACTTTAGTTTTAGTGTAAGAATGCCTTCTATGTATATACATGTATTGATTTTTTGTCTTTTAAATAAGAAAAATAATTAAGATCATTTTCTTTGTACACAAAAAAAGTATCATTGTGTAAATATGCAAAGCCAAGTATAGAGGTAGGGAATTAAATATGTAGTATATCCAGGTTTTTTTTGTAGATTCACTGATGTTGTTGCCATGTGGCCTTGGTCGCAGCATGATTCTGCAATATTTAACTCTTGTGGTTTGAAGGTAATTCTTCCAGTTTGATCATCTTAATAGCTGGTATACTTCTTAGAGTATGAAAAAGTCACATCATACAAGAAAATGATTTACTTTTGCAGTTCAATTTCCCATTGTGGAATCACTTCTATATTCTTTGGGATAAAACATGTTTATACAATAAAGTTTGCATTTTTGATTCTATCTTCACGATACTTTGTCAGTATGATTGTCTTGATAAAATTTTGCTTGAATATGAATATACAATAGTATGGGTAATCTTAGGTCAAAAACTAGGTCACCAAGAATCTAGTGTATGCCATACAATCAATATTTATTACCCAATAATGTAAATTGGTCAAAAGTTTTGCTTTGTCAAGGTGAAACAGAATGTTTGTGTTTATGATATATTATTAGAGTTGAAGTTTGGTCACATATTGTCATAAGTTGCAGATGAGCGATATAGGGCCATCTTGGCCCTCTTGTTTATATGACTTATTTCTGGCACAGTTATCCCCTTATGCTGTTTCCATCAACTGTGCCATACAGACTTCAAAACTATAGTTATACCATATTGTGGCTCTGTTTAAAAAGTAAAACAGTTTTCTTTGACTTTGCTTTGTTAACATGTGAATCTTATGCAAAACCTTCAAAACTACAGAGCATACCCTCTAATTTGCCATAGATTTTATGTATCCCTAAGTAGACAGGTTGAAATGATATACAGTCAACCCTGTCCTTACACTGAGTTAAGCAACAACCTGTCATATGCAACTACTTAATATTCCTTCTATGTAATATAAGATTTGAGTGAAGCGACCATCTGTTAAAAAAGACCACAATGTCAGCTTACCCTGTGTGGTTGCTTAAGACATGTTTGACTGTATGTGATGGATCCGCTGCTTACAATCTCTTTATTTACTGATTTTCATCTTGTAATCTTACAGGATTATCTAGAACGGAATCCCAGTACACCACAGGAGGAAAATTTCAACCAGCATCTTTGTAGGGGCAGAATGGCCATTGAAAGAGCCTTCGGCATATTAAAGTCACGTTTTCGGTAAGTAAGATATTTTATACATGCTTTGATGATATTTTTTCAGACTTTTCATCCTTAATCACTCGATCAAAGGCAGGTTGACAAAACTTAATGTTAAACTATTGGACAATTATAGTTACATAGCATTATATTATCCTTCCAGGAAATTTCCAGCTGTTTTATTGGTCAATGACCCGTAAATAATTATTGATATTATTGGACGAGCTGGTAATATACAATTCTCATATCCCCTCATTGTACCCAGCGCTAAATGTGCAAGTGTTCGCATAAAATATGTCAATGTATCAGTATGTTCAACTTCTGATTTGTGATTTTATTAAGTGATGTCACAAAGTGACATATAGGTGTCATAATGGTATTTGAATGTCTGCTTTTGTTCATCCCTGAAATAAATTCAAAACAAACATATAAAAATGTATTGCAAAAGCCATACAAATCTCTGTATACAAAGAACAAGAGGGCCATGTGTCCCTACATCACTATTTGAGTCAACAAAGAACCTGTGTAACCTATTATATTACACCTGTAAATGAACTTTATGGTACTTTTCTGGAATCATTTAACAGACAGAATGCTTGTAGATATCAAATATAACACATTGTTTTACAGTTGCCTGCACAGAACTGGTGGTGTCCTACAATTCAAACCAGGAAAATGCAGTGAAGTTGTGGTGGCATGCATGAGGCTTCACAACATGTGTGTAGATAGAGGCATGCCAGAGCCACAGCTTGTAGTGGCAAATCAGTGTGATAATGCACCACATCTAAATTTAAATCCAGCAGGTGAAAACAGAAACATCAGGGACAACATAATCAGATTATTTTGATTCATTTATTTCAGGATGTGGTTGATTTGTTCAGCAGTTTAATAACAAAGAAATGTATTAATTTAACATAGAAAATGATACGTTTTAATGTTTTCAATATGAATATACTTAAACTTTAAGTATTTTGTTAACAATGTTAAAGCAACGATTATCACATATAAAGGAAGACATCATATGCACAATAAAAGTGTGTAAACATATTTATAACTTCACTGTGTTAACAACATAAATGAAAAGCTTGTGTGTACTCAATTTGAGTTAGATGTACTTGCATTTCTATTATTTAATAACAATGCAAAAGCAATTATATCATTATATCACAAAGAAGGAAGACATCAAATGCACAGTAAAATTGTGTTAAAACAACTTTCTAAATTTGATACAGATTCAATCTGATTAGGAGCTGTCAGTAAAAAGTTCTGCTATAATGAACTTTAAATTATTTACAAACAGGTAGTATATTTTACCATTCATCAATAGACTACCATCTGTAGCAAGAAACTTCATACTTACATCAGGAGGGACTCAAACCCATGACCCCCAATCAATGGCAAGACAGAGGTTTAATGCATTTCAAGTATATTACTGTAGCCACAGTCCACTTGAGCACAGAGGTGATTATGGAATTGTATCATGAAAACAATTAGCAGCACCTGCATAAAGAAAATATACCAGTTCTAAAGTTTATATTTACAGTAAATTCCATATATAACAACTCTGGATATAGCAAAATTCCGGATATAAGGAACATATTTTCTCGGCCTGAATGTTTTTCTTAATCTATTTTATATGAAAATATAACACGGATATAACAAACTACTGATATAAGGAACAAATTAAAATGGTCCCAAAGAGTTCGTTATAACCAGGGTTTACTGTACATGTATACATCACTTGGATTATCACTGAAATATTTATGACATATCAGCCAGTTTTTGGTACTCTAAAAATTTCATAAAAACATGACTTTGGGAAGCATGTAAATTTGATGTTCTATGCCCGACTTTACTTTGAGAGTGCTTTATGGTGCACCTACAATCAATAGTATAAGCTGTAGTCATTATACAAGAAATGGCTCTTCCAGATTTTCATTACAATAAAAGAATTCAAGATAATTCAAGATAATCTTTCATTAACTAAGTACATCTAACACATCCATGTTTTTGGACACATTTCTAGTTTGATACAATTTCATTATTTAAGTAATATGCTATACCTTGCTCTCCCAGTGGTCCAGCTCAAGAACTGGAGCAGGACCGCCACCAGTCTTTCTGACCTCCTGTATATGGGAAATGCCCTTTTTCTTAGTTTGAGACTGAAATGGTGTATAAAGTTTGCAGGAAACAGACATATTTTTAGGCCTAAAATTGAATACATTTTGCAAAGTTAATCAATTCTACAAGCATAAAAGGTTCATTCTAATACAGAAAAGAATAAGCCACATGAATATTCACATTTACCTTACTTGGACTATGCATTGTCTTGTAAACATGAAAAGTATTATTGTTTTGTCTTATTTATGTCTTTAAAAACATTATCTTACACTCCATGTACATGTTCAAGAAAATACCGGTATGACTTCACTTACTTTAAGGTCAATCCACTTTTTTTAACCTGCTCTACACTTCTCTTACAAGAGCTGACACTGTTTACACTGAAATAAATCATTTAATTTTAAAACTGATACCAAGTTCTATATCAAAAAGTTTTTAAAGAGGCACACCCTAAAATCTGTCTAATTAAGTTACATTAAGAGCTAAATAATATAATATATGCTGGTATTATTAGTAACATAAAGGTTATTGTCACTGTAAAATTTATTGGTGGATAGCGATATATATTACATAAGGTTTCCATGTTGTCGAATATTGTGTACCAGTTAAAGGCAACCGAGTCTTTATTTGCGACCAGTGAGGCATTTGATCGGCATGTACCTCTGTGTGGTCGGCTTTGCATTTAAATACTTTTTTGATAGTCATATTATTCTTTTAATTGTATACATGTATATTCAACACATCATTTGATAGATATAGGGAGTACCCCTTTAAGGTAAACAGGTCCGAGTTAATGGCAGTGCAAATCAAGGTTTCACTCAATAAGGCAATACTGTTTTGTACAAGAAAATATTTCAGATCTGACACAAACATGACACACTTGCTGCTAGAGTTGATCTACATGTATATATATATTTCAATGAATAAGCAGCAGCTTTCAAACTCAAGTTTGAAACAGTCTATTTAACTCACAGCTCACATGTTAAACCTACTATACGTAAAATGGGTTTTTGTCAAAGAGAGGCAGAAAATGTTAAGAAGACACATATTTAATAGAAAAACATAATTTTTTGTAGAGGCAGTGCCGTTGTTGGTCCAAGGTACACCCTTACCCCCTGTGTTCATAGCAAGAATTACGTTGTGACAACTGAAATGAATGTGCTCTGTATCTCATTATCAACAAGGCTCACTCTAGTTATACTGTATCATACATAGATCTTAGTATTTTGTTTGAATATTTCCTTTTTATTAAACAAAAACATCACACAGATAGAGGGACAGATAGCTACCACAATAGTAATACATAAAGAGAATAGGTCTTCTTCACATAAGTTTGAATTCTTCCAGAAGTATTCATAGAGTCACTGAAACTAATACGTCGAGGATAAAACTGACTTGTACCTTTCGGCCACATCAGCCCAAAAACGGGCCTTATCAGTGGTTGTGACGGACGAGGAAAACTTCCCCGTCGCCACAGCCGAGTCCCTCAGCTTGTCCACCAGCATGTCACGCTCGGCGCTGCTCCAGTTGACTTTTTTTTGTAAACTGTCCATGGTAGCAGACGGCTTTATTTTGACATTTAATTGCGCACTATCTTCTTTTCATGAAGAGTACTTCGAAGTGCGCAGGCGTCAGAATCGCACACTGGTAAAATTCGTACGATTTACGTTGAGCGTACGATGGCTTTTGTAAGACGGTCGTCAGATCGAGCGTACGATAATCGTAGATCAAAATCTTACGACACTATTTTGAAAATTGTACGATCGTTGATAAGACGCCTCTCAGGTCCCTAGGGCTAAGGTCAAGGTCACACTTAGAGGTTATAGGTCAAACTCAAGAATGACTGTCTGGAGCATTTCTTCTTTATGCATGAAAGGATTTTGATGTTATTTGGCACAAATGTTCACCACCATGAGCAGGAGTGTCATGCGCAAAAACCAGGTCCCTAGGTCTAAGGTCAAGGTCACACTTAGAGGTGAATGGTCAAATTCAAGAATATCTTTGTCTGCAGCATTTCTTCTTCATGCATGGCTCCAGGGATTTTGATGTAACTTGACACCACCATGATCTACCCTTTGTTTTTAGAATTACTTCCCTTTGTTGTTACTATAAACAGCTGATATTGTAACTGTTTTATTAATCGCCGTAGAGAAAAATCAAGACTACTTTTATGTGGTACAACATGCATGTTACATACAATATTTAGGTGTACATGTATTTTGACCTATCTCTATTTGGTAAGGAGTTAGTCCTTTTGACAGCTGGCGGGGTCGACATGTTGCACGTGGGCATCTAGTTTAATTGTTAGCAATTTGCTTACACTTTTGCCTCTTATGCAGATCAAGACCATGTAGTCTGATCATAACCTGCACTGTTAACTATTCAGTCAGTAAATTTTCAGTATGTGTATCATTTATTAATTGTAAGATTTAAAACAAAATGCAATTGCTAATTTTTCTTTTTAATTTGTTGTAGAAAAAAGCGTCATGTACGTACGGTGAATAGGGAAGTTCAATAGACCAAGATATGAAAAAAGCAGTTGTTAACTGAAGGATTCTGTGGAGATGGCTGTATCAGTTTAGAAGATGAAGTTCTTTTTTGATTCATCAAATTACCTTGGTGATGAGACTTGACATCATATGCTTAATAGTAGATTTTTCAGTTTCAATGGAAAAAACAAAACAGGAAAACAAAAGCATCAAATGAAATGAATTGATGATTGAGGTGAAACAATGAGACACTTGACACTTGATGTATTGACAACATGCAGTTAACATTAAAGAAGAACTTTGCTGAGTTTACTTAAATTTGGAATTCATGTACATTGATTTTTTGAAGATAAGGAAAGAACAACAGTTAAATCAGCAAATAGCTAATGATAGCTAACAAGAAACATCATTTGGCCAGACTGTTGAACATTCATATTGGATAATTCCCAAGTTGCAGCTGAAGTGATAATGCTACACTAGCTGTGAATTTTTGTTTTTATGAGAGAAGTCATTGAAACTCTAGAACAGTAGCGGATGATGAAGAATTAAGCAAGCGAGATAACCTTAGTAATTTATATATATCATATGATTATAATCACAGCATGGTGAATGCAAGCTTAGATATCAAGGTCGCAGTTGGAAAACAAATGGACACATGAGAACTTTTTTCAATTTTTTCAGGTTGTAACGTTTTAATGCATTGAGAGATTTTGAATTGATTTTGACAATAAAGAAAATTAATGCAGTACTTCAGCAATATAGAATACTATTTAGTACTGCAGTACACATACAGTATTGGTTAATACAGAACTAGAGTACTACAGTGACATTAATAACAATGTTATTGGTTGCTCAGATGAGCAACTTAAATGGAACTCAATTCTCTTGAAGAATGAATCTACATTGCAGCTTTCAGTCATAATCTCCTTGAGTGTGAAAAACAAAAATAAGAAATAGGAAAAACTGAAATAACAGGACTGTTTATTGTAGTGGCTAATTTTTATACAGTCGCCTTCAAAACAATTTACCAATGTCTCGGCCTGCGGAAATGTTTCTATATCCCAGTTGCACAAAGTGTAATGGGGTACACTGGATTCAGTTTTATATATCTCTCCAAAACCCCTTATCACAATTTAATGATAAACAAAGTAATAAATACCATGCCTAGTTGGACTTGGTCAATGTTTTGGGTCACTACGTCAAGGTCACAGGTGTTTAAGATAATTAGATATTGTGCACTCTGATTTTCCAAACCCTCTGGTCAAAATAATGTTACACAGAAGAGATAAGTAACATGCCTACAGTCGTTGTGCATAGCATAGTCCAATCAATTATAAGCATCAAATGTGATATAAATTAAGAATACTGTGTCAGTATGGTGTTCAGGGATGGGGGCTTTGGGGGTATTCATCACCTTCAGTGATAGTTCTATTTTATTATCCTACCTGGCGGTGGGGGTGTGGGGCATTGTATAATGTTTTGTCTATGGTGTGTTCATTCATTCTTTTGTCCCTCATTTGTTCCAGACCTATTTCACAGCAACTACTGGCGTGTTCCACTTGATCGATTATTTTTCACAGAGTTATACAATGTACTGTATTGAATAGATAGAATTCCGTTGGTTTCCGCCCTTTTTCTCAGCAAGTTCAAATAGGAGATATGTGGAATGTCGGCAATTTCCAAGTGATTATTTTCCATAGACTTATGGATCTTTAGTGCTTTTTTGCCTGTAAATCATTGAGAAAATCTTTGTCAGCTCCATTTCTCAACAGTCAATGATTGAAATTTATCAGTATTTAGTAGGAAAGTTCAATATTTAAAGAAGATGCACATATAATCAGCATGCCCCAGTATGGTTATGAATAAACTCTCTTTATTTATTTTTTTACTGCATAAGTGAGTGAATTATTGTAGATAATAAGTGATGCAAGCTTTTAAACAACAATGGAAGCATTTTAAGTACAAGTGTTGCCTTACAAGAAATAAATTTATCTGATTTTAGTGAAACTCACATAATTATATAAACAAATTATGTTTTCAAGAATGATCCCGTGTAACTCCATATGAGATACAGTGCCGGCTACCTAGACCAAAAGTCTATGAAGCCGTATCCGGCTACCTTACCACTGCCTTGAGATTAAATCCAAAGTTAAAAGTAATACATGCCTTAATTCTAGTTTTAGCTAAATGGTAGAGCTGCTATGGGGCAGTAATTGCCCGTTCGCATCAATACAAGAGTCATGGGTTTGATCACTTCAATGCAAAATTTAGGAAGAAGTATCCTTATGGCAAGTTAGGCAAGACATGTTAGATACTTCTACATGCAACAATGCACATCTCTTTTCGGGGTTGAGTGTGTAATTACATGTGTAATGAGTAGGGGTGTGCGATAAGACCGGTATATTGAAATTCCCTTTATATTCGATACATACCGGTATGGTTACACCCTGTACTGTGGTACTTTCAAGTAAGTGAAAAGCTGCAATTTCTCTGTCATTTCTTAGCCGCGTGCTTTTTCTGTGACGGCAATGACAGACAGTAACTAATAACTGTCGGTATATAATTCAGTCGATAACAAATAGACTTTAATGACTTTGCCAAAGGAAGTGTGAATACTTCAAAGTAAATTTTATTTAAGAAGTAATAAATGTGTCCCTTTATTTGTTGTTGAATAAAACACAGTCGGGAGTTCAAATGCGTAGTATTTTTTTAGAAAATGAGTACATAGTACGAGTGATTTCATTTTTTGCATTTGAACGACTATTTTATTTATGAAATAACATCCGTTCCAGCACTGTTCATCGTTTAATTAACAATGATTTTGAGCACTAATACACAGTAATTAGCCACACAGGCCGAAAGCCTGAGTGGTTTTTAACAGCGCATCAGTACGACAGATAACAATGCTGAGAAGGATTTTATTTTGATTCTAACATGACCAGATATCACAAAATGTGAATTTATGCAAAGCGTTTTCTATGTGAACACTCATTTAACGTCATGCGGTGCAATATGATGTCATATTTACAGCATATCGGTTCCTGCATTGTTTATGGTTTAATATAGCATAATTTTTCAACTCTATGTAAATAGAGACAAAACCGTGAGTCATTTTAGAATAAACAATAAAATGTTGGAACATATTTATTATTACAATTTTTTCTAACACGTCTATATTAAACTTGTAGCAGTACTTCATTGTAAATTGAAAACACGAAATGCAATTGGACGGCTTGTTTACATACGTCTAGCAAATACCTCCTTTTTAGCACATCGCCCTTTGATAAATTTTCTTAGTACTGTATTTTATCGTAAAATATTAAACAAACTTATTATGTTTATATAGGAAGCATGGCCAGTCGTGTTAGTAAAACTCTTGATATATTACTATACGTTTTGCAATTTATCAGGATATGAAAAGTCTGGCAACAGCGATTCCAATAGTAGTTAGTCTCGAGAGCGATTCTATTGTTATCAAGAATATGGAAATTTTGTACATGCATACATTAAAGAATCTATCTTTATTAAACCAGAAGCATGGCAATTAATGTTCTCAACTGCCTATGTTATAGTTTTATTTTGATAACTGAAATCACATGATCGAGCAGGTTTAATTTAATGAAATGTATATCTACTGGTTATAGATTGTTCATAGTAACATAATAGTGACATTGGAGGTGCTGAATTATTTCTATCTATCACAAGGCCTTCCCCTAGCTCTCTATCTTGTGGGATATGTACCTGTTTATTTTACAATGGTTACGATAAAAACGCGGAAGTAATGATCTAACAGGCTGGTGGTAGTTATACTTTGTTTTTGAAAATAAGAAACCAAAAAAAACAATCTTAATCTGACCACATTATAAACTTAACATCTATAATTATACTCGAGATTTTTAAGTTTGTACGGATATGCCTAATTTTACAAAAAAATCAGACAGTGGAGAAACACATGCGCATTTTGCTACCCCGGAAATAACGGGAAAAAACGGAGGAACTCGCTTTTCACGCATGCGCATTTGATACCCCGGAAAAAAAGGCAAACAACGCCGGAACTCGCTGTTCACGCATGTGCAGTGCAACCAGCCGTTTTATTTCACGGGGCGGGCAGAAAAACGCGTTTTTTAAACGGTGCGACCCGAAAAACGACCCGTTTCGTAAATAACTTCAGCCAGTAATCACTTTATTGACACACGCCTTAATCAAAGTGCAAACAAGGGCCGTAAAGAACAAGATATTAAGTCAAGAGTAACCCTGAACACCACAGCAAAGTTTTAAATTAATACTTCAAGTGGTTACTGATATATGTGCATGACAGTGCCCTATATCACACAAAACTTTGAATTTAAGTACAATAAGTGATATAAGGGAAGCTTCAACAACAACACAGTAATGTTCTTTTTTTGAGATTCATATGATCATCAACATTTCAGCTGATGCGTCTGGATAATACATATATTAACTAGATGGGTGTTCAATAGAACACTTGTGTCGCCCTCTTACACTTTGTCAGAATAACCAATAATTTTTGTAACAAAATCTAAGTACAACAAGGGGCATAACTCTGTAATCTATGACCTTGACCTTACAAATTTGGTGGCATCACGTTCCTTTCGTCATAAGCAATACGATTTGAAAAATTTGATATTAAGAAATGGCAAAGTTATAGCCAATGTTAAGTTTTCGTGACAAAGTCAATCTAAGTACAAAAAGGGGCATAACTCTGTCAAATATGACCTTGACCTACATATTTGTTCACATGACGACTCTTTCATCATAAGCAATACAATTGTAAAGTTTGATAAAGAGTTCTTAAGATATGGCATTAGTATAGCCAAAATCTTGGTACAAAAAGGGGCACAACTCTGTCAAATATGACACTGACGTACAAAATTTGGCGGCATCAAAAACCCTTATGTCATTAGCAATGCAATTTGAAAGTTAGATGAAGAAATCTTAAGAAATGGCAAAGTTATAGTCAACGTTAAGTTTTCATGACAAAATCTAAGCACAAAAAGGGGCATAACTCTGTCAAATATGACCTTGACCTACATAATTTGGTGGCATGATGACTCTTTCATCATAAGCAATGCAATTGTGAAGTTTGATAAAGAAATATGAAGAAAGGACAAAGTTATAGCCAACGTTAAGTTTATGTGACGGACTGACCGACAGACCGACATTCAAAGTGATCCCTATGTATTGCCTTTTCTCCAAAAGGGTGACACAACATAGGACATGAAGTCAATGCATTTTGATGAACCTTTGAAGGTTTCATAAAAACTGGCAACAACACAAAACCTTTCTTTTTATTTCTCTTTTATGTTTTTTTTTCACCCAAAGAGATTATGATTGAAGATACTAGTACATACTTGTCTGAGCAAGCTGTATTTCATGTGGCCAACAGTGAGAATAATATTACTAACAAGTGTTGTATAGTATGTACAGTTATTGTAAAACTCCTCTGATGAAATACAATCTGGATTGGACCAGTCTTGCTCAAAATAACAGAATCTTATGATATCAATCATATTATATTCCTCTTTTAAATTTTCAAAGCATATTTTGACCATTTGATATTAAATTCACAGCTAGCATTTCATCACCATTTCCGTTGCAAATACTTGGAAATTTATCTCATCTATTTGGCATCGTAGTCCACCAAGTGTTTCCAGTGAACTATTTAAAATAATTGAAATCTTTACATACAACTGCCTTAAATTTTACACTTTTTCTGTTGTCTTCATTAAAAATCAGTATCTAATCAAAATTCTAATTCAACAATACAGTCAAACTTGTGCTAATGGTCACCTTTTACTAGCGGTCACCTGCCGACAACGGCCAGTCTGAATTTCCCCCGTCCAAATTTGCTTTTTAAAAGGCAGTGAACAGCGGTCACCTGCCGTCCGCGGTCAGCGGCAAGTGAAAAAGCATCCCGTAACCGGGTCCGTGATGCAAACAACGGCCACTAAGTTTTAACAGCTGGCTTTTGATTCCTGTAAAGTTGTTTGCATCTCAAACGACAGGCGGAATAAATAAAGATGCTTTTGATAATGAAAAGAGGTTCTAACATTTAATTGTCACCTTCACATCTGAAACACACACATGTAATTAACCCAATAAAACTGTCCGGTAATTGCCGAAAATCGGCTATTTTAATTGCTTGATTGTTTATTTGATGCAGAATATCTTAGCAATTTGGAGTCGCAGTTTTCATTGTTTGTGCAACTAAATAATTGTCGTTTATTTCAGCTAATTAATGCATTCATGTAAAGTAAATTGTTTGATTAATTAGAATTAAACTAAAAACTCACAGTTTAATTTTGTAAATCAGCTGTTGCATTCTTATTCACAATCGCCAATGAAATCAAACAAAGGCAAAGGGGCGTAATCAATGTTAATTTAATGATCGTTTCATGTTTCGAAAAAATGATCCGCGTCACAGTTTCGGGCTAATTAAAGCGTTAAAGCTGATAAACTAAATTCTGCCATTGTTGATTCGATACAAAATCATTTTGAATTTGATTTGTCAATTGCGACCGTTTGCAGATTTAAACCATATGCACGAAATTTGGATAAATCGTTATTCGGTTCATGCTTATACTAACCAGTTTATCTGACAAGTGATAATAAAACTTGATAAACAATGTTTAGTATGATGACATATCAACTGCCCACACCTCCGAACAACGGTCACCTGTTAACAACAGTCAATTTCATGGTTTCTCTTGAGCGGCCGTTGTTCACACGTTTGACTGCATGTGACAAACTGATCGGGTTACCCAAAGTTAATAACTCCATTGCTCGAAGTTAATAATTCCAGCATTTATCCGTAATAATACTGAATCACCGAATCAACATAAAACCTAGCATTATATCTATGAGTACAAAACTGACACTAAGTCGCTCTTTGTAGGTATATTACACTTCCCCATTATTACTGCATCATTCATTTCTACTCCGGCTTTTTTGTTTGTTTTATCTTGGTTGTTTTGCTCTATTTATGTCTTCTTGAATCTCTCTATTTTAACAAATAATTGCTACTGAAATAACAAAATCCTTCCTGAAGTGTAAATTCCAACAAAGTCTTCAGTTCAGAACTTCCATCTTCTTGACTCTTTATAGGTTGATGGATCTTCACATAAAACATCATTTTTCACACTGCAAGGATTGACTGTTCTCCTGCAGTTTTCATATGTTGGTGTTTTGAACTTCCCTCATCACTGCATGCTTGTGACACTTATTCTCCTCATACTCATAGGAATGATTTCTACAAAAATAAAGAACAACAGTATGTCTATATTTGAAAAATCATTCAATTTGCATAGATGAATTACGGTTCAATTAAGGTTCACTGAAAATGTATTGACTAAATAGTGAACAGTGCAGATTATGATCAGACTGGATGGATGTGCCGACTGAATTTGAACTTCACTAATCGCAAAAAGCAGAATAATTGGCTACCAGCAAAGTAAATATTCAAAATTATGATGACATTAATAAGATAAAAATGTGTACAAAGACACAGTGTATCAGGTAACAAAGCCAAGTATAAGCTATTAAGAACAATTTCCACTGTCTTCTCATATTTATGATAGATTCAGCAAAAACATAATCAGTGACAATCCCTTCTTTTAACAGTGCTACAATTTCCTTGGATTTAATTTCTTAAAACACTGTTCAACTATGCTTGATCTATTTTTCTCAAACAATTAAAATGTTCGTATTAACAAAAAATGTAAAATGTTGTTTTTTTTTAATTGTTTTGCTATCATGGTAATAATTGAGATAAACTGAATCATCAAAAACTTTCAGAAATTTTCATTTATCACTGCATTATGTGCATACATGTAAGAAACATCTTTTAACCGTTACCCCTTTGGTAGAAAGTGTTCCCGCCTTTGTTACCCGCGCAGATCATGATCATTCTTCCCGGACAGAAACCCCCTAATAGTTTGGCTTGAAATTTTTGAACATACGCAGAGAAAAGTTATTACTGTCTTTACCTAATTTGACTTGGCAGCTACTATGCCGAGGGTTTTCCACAGAAAGACGTCACATTCACCAGTAATCAAGGAGGTCTGAACAGGAATATGTAAAACTTGAATTTTAACACACTGAGTAGCAATCCCCATACACTTAATTGTCATGCGTATATAAGCTAGAAATGATGGCATTGCATACTATCAATAAATATTGAAAACATATTTTAAACCATTTTTGTCTTTTTAGGAGTCATAAGTTTGTGTAAATTTTTGCCTTGCATTGACATTTTTTTAAACCCCAGAGCAATCTTAGAAAACTAGAGATACAAAATCAAAACCAGGGGCAAAAAAAGAGAAAGAAACTAGACCTACCACTAAATGTGACTGACCAACCGACCTCAGGGTGACTCCTATAACCCGACCCCAACTACTTTGTTTCGGGGGTATAATAAACAGAATTATGATGCAATATAATATTAATCTGTTGTATTATCTGCAACATCACTAACCATGGTAAAAACGAAAATTCTGATGACAATCCTTGACAAAAGTTTTAAGTCCCAGGAGTACTTTGAATACTCTTCATGCTCTTATATAGAAAAATGAATTTAAAGGTAGAATAATGATTCCAAAATAAGAGGTTTTGATTTTGGTTCAAATTAATCTGTGGCTAGTACATTGTACCATTTCAACTATGAGGCTCTCAAAGGTCTTTTTGGCTGCGGCATCACTGAAGAATGGAGACAAAACATAATTATGATGTCAACATGTAAAGACTAACTGAAAATACTGGGTTTTATAATCAGTCGCTACTACGACATGCAACTGGGGCTCCCTGATAGAAAGTGAATTTAGAACATCTGGACACGTTCCTTTCTTGGGCCAAGTAGGGTATGAATTTTGTTTCCTTTTTTCTTAATGCATCATCAAAATTCATATCAATAATTTAATATTTGAAACACTGTTCGGTTGTAATGGTTGTAGTCATGGTTGATCACTAAAACTTAATAAACAACCGTAAAAAGTTATAAACAGATCTAAACCAAGGTCAAACGTTTTACATGCTTGCAGATCTCTGTAAATATTTTCAAGTACAGTAAAACTTCATGAACGGGAGCATCAATAACTCGACTTCACATGATAACTCGAGATCTCTCGTTGGTCAGGTCACACCTTTGCCAGCGCATCTACATTTTTGACATGTCGCGAGAATAACTTCTATTTTTAATTGTCACTGAAAGTTTGTTAAATGCCAATCAATTTGTTAGTGGCTCAACTGTATAAAATATTCATATTTAACTGTCTCCAACTAAAGTAACTTATCATTTGATTCAATGGAACAAAAATAAAGATAAACTCAGAGAGTTTCATGTATGGTGGACAGAAATTTAATTAACATTTCATTACATTAGTAAACAATTTGAAATAAATTTAATCAATTAATATTTTCATTTTCTTAAATGACATTACATCATGAAATACGTGTAACATAGAATGACCATTGTAAAAAACTACATCGTAGGACACTGACGGTTGGCGATACCGCCATGTTGAATATATCACGATGGAACATAGGGGAGTTAACAATCCTGGGTGTCCGACGATGAATCATCTGCAGACTTACTGAAAATTTTTATTTTGTTAGTTCCAGACCAGGCTAGCCTATAAATTGTGAGAAAAAGATGAGCGCTAATGACAACTGTTACGATCAAGTTGTTTGATAGTGAATTAATATTTCGGCATCTTAATATTATTTTTTCAAGGAAAAAACATTAAAATGTACAGTTAATCAGGCCACCAGAAACCAGAAGCATAATAATTTCTTAACGCCTATGTAAATTATAAATAACAGCAGTAGCAGGAATGTTTTGCTGTCTATGGGTGAAGTTGGCGCATTGGCATATTAAATATATAATCTACAATCTTGCTCAGTTTACATTCGAAGTGGAAATATTAGAGTTTAGGCTGACATGCGCATTAGATGTAGAAGAACCACCGAGTCAAGGAAAAAGGGAACTAACAACGTAATAGGTCGTCCGTATATCGATATTAATTACACGCATTTGGTATGATAAAGAGAAAACAAATTTTCGAAGGCAAATTTCATCATACATGCCATAAAGGATTGAGTTAATGCCGACAGATTTTTGCACTCTGAGGCAAATCGCGAAGCAGAGTACATTTGTCCTCACGGACACTGTATTACCAATTGGTTTGGCCGGTTTAGCCAAGCGTATAGTGAGATATTTTGTAAGGGAGTTATTGCATTACAAATCAGTTATAGTGATTCTCTCATTGTGGTTTCAAATTCAATGCTATTTATTTACTGTGGTATAATATATAAGTCAGTTGTTCACTTGTAAATGTGTTCTGGTAAATGTGTTATACACATTAATTAATTAAAACGTAAATTTCTAAATAATTTATTTATTAAGCATACATTGTTGTACAGTATAGCACTTCTTTAAAGATTTATTTTTGGAAATGTTTTATGTGCTTATTAACTTCAAGCCATTAAGTAAAACATGGTTATTTTTGTGAGTGCCATGGAACTAGAACATCCCGCGGTTTCTTGTCCGGAGAGAAATCCAAGCCAGCCGCGGGTACAGGGTTCCAGAGCATTTCTCATCAAGAGTTTTATTTCTGGTTTTACCTGTGCAGCTAGAGGTCTCGTTGATGGACATTTCAGGCACATGCTTCATTCATAGCTAAACGATATTGCGAGTCACCGATGCCTTTAAACTATTACATAGTCATTTAGTTCCAATATTACATTATATGCACGAGTTGCTTAAATACAGTGGTCGGTTCGTAACAGTTGTCAAAATTTGCGTATATCGTGCGTATAGCGTGCGTGTAACGTGCGTATAACGTGCGTGCACTCATCGTGTATTTTGTCAATCGTATATCGTGTATCATATCGTATCATTCATCGTGCAACGTGCACCATATACTATACACGATACACGATATACGATTCCCGCTGCACGATAATCCATACGGTATACGTACGATTCGATGGTGTATTCCGTAGTTAATCGTTTAACTTAGGGTGCACATCTCCCCCCAAAAAAGTGCTGATTTCAGTTGACATTATTTAGTGTAGTTGCGGGCGAGAAAGACTTTCGGGACAGGTCGAAGACTGTATGATTTTCACCTCATATCCGAAATTTAGGTCTGTTTTTACAACGGAAAGGACATCTTTTTTATCTAAACTGCTGTTGTCAATGCATTCCTTAAAGTGCAGCAGACAAGGTACGCCTGCACCGAAGCAACATATCGTGGGTATGATGTTAACAAGTTTTTTATTGGCTAGATGCAAATAATACGCCGAATCAACTACACTTTTACGAAATTATTTAAAGTCCGTAGCAATCCAAAACGTCCCCAAACCAAAACGTCCCTAGTCCAAAACGTCCAAAAATGACCAAAACGTCCCCCCATATGACCAAAACGTCCCCTAAACTGCCTGATTGGAGTAATATATCCGTTAGCTGACATAAAGAGAAAGGTAATGAGGTAGTGTCATTGACTGATTAATTAGTTTGAGTCTCATCTAGAATGCCGCGATGTAATTCAAAACAGGGTCCGTATATTGTCCAAAATAAAGGCCTCCAGCTGGTCCTTAGTGTGTTGTCCTCTACTCCTGCCTACCTGTTTGAACTTGAGGCTGGGGTTCTTCCCCTTAGACTGGGGCGCCAGGAACAGATTCTCAAATATTGAGCGAAAGTCAAGGTTTTGGTCAGTGAGTTCATAAAGCATGGCTATTTTGTAAGATCCTCCTACAAGTGCCATATGAAAACAAAATGATCAAATCTGACATACCGCATCTCGCAAAGTTAGAAACTCAAATGAATATCAGATATTTTTACTCTGGACATCTACATATATGCACAGATGGGTCTAAAAATCCAGGCTCTGATATACCGGGGTAGTAGCTTCAGCTGTTGTAATCCATCGAAACAGGTATGTTGCCATCATAGGAAGATTGGCAAATTATTGTTCCATTTATCAGGAATACTCTATAACCGGTTCCTGCATTTATACAACAGAAATGATAGCAATATACACTGCATTGAGCTGTCTTTTACATCATCAACCTAAAAAACTTGCTATATTGTATATATTTTCAGATTCACTATCATCTCTGGTCTCAATGAAATAAAAAGAACAGTTTTTCTAGACCAGAGTTATTGAAAACATAATTATTATTCATAAATTTTATCAATGCCTAAAAACAGGCTTACCAGTTACCATGTCATAGTGCCCAGCTCATGTAGGTTTATAATAATATCTGGTAATGAGAGCAGATGATGCAGACAAAAGGGGCCTAGTTTAGGGGCCATGATCCAGGACATACCAAATTCGACCACAGAAATATATGCCAGGATTCGAAACACTATCCTGGATGGATGATGTAGAGAATTGAAACTTAAAAAACACATTTTGCCGCAAAACAGTGTGACCTGGCCGTCCTATGGGATACTCAACAAATTACAAAATGGACAAATCAATCACACGTCTTAGGCTGGGCGCAAACTTACTACCAACCAGCTCGGGTTTGTACATAGTTTGGGTTGACCAGGTTTGCATCTAGTGCATTGTAAAATGTAACACCCCTCACTGGCTATTTGACTGCATAGCTTTCACCACACAGATGCTAAAATTCAAGCCAGAAATGGATAAGCTTGGACTTGCATGGTTTCACTATTAATGATTATTCTCAGTCTAAGAAAAGCCCTAAGTTAATGTGTATAAAGATTGTTGGAGAATAACATAGTAGTTAGACTGTCAAATGACTGATAAAACTAGTTATCTAATTTAATCCAGTTGCTATCAGACCCCTTCCTGTAGGTCACTAGTCAAAATCCTAAACAAGTCTTGTATAAATGCAATTTTTTATATTTAATAAGTACTTAGTATTTTAATTGTAGTAGTAAACATGCTTTTTCACTGGTTAGTGGGTGTTGATTTAAATTGGCAACCTAAAACATGAAAATTAAATCTTGTTATTATTTGGCAAATCATAGTCTGCACATAACAGCAATTAGCAGGGAGTGACCGGTGACATGTTAGTAGGGGTTGCCCAACCACTGTACCTGTTACATGCCTGTTTCAGTTATAAAATACTGTAACTATAATTTATATCTTATATATAATGTAATACTGTATGGTGGTTTGCACTGTCTGTATGGTACCATATAATAATTATAATTACACAAATATCACTGGCTATTATCTGTAATATGTTGGGGACGGAGGGGGTAAGGGGGCGGGTTCAGGATAAATGTAAGCCAGTTTCTGCTTACAAAACTACTCCTACTAGCTCCAGTTGAATGAAACATCAACCCTTTTATCATGATCAGTAAGTAGATCCTTGCAGGTTTGGACTGGCCACTGGCCATACAGATGCTACATCTGATCACCTGCATCTTTCTTACCAGTTTAACTATAACAGACTCTTACTTCAGAAGGGGGCACATAGAAAAAATTGATTTTAATCAAGTTGTATACCTTGAAATAGGTTTTATTAGATTTGTAATAAATATCCGTCTTGTGAGAACACTCACACTTGATTAATAATTGTATGTTAGTATAACAATTAGTTGTTTTACTGAAGATACTAATTAAATTAAGTAGTAAGTTTTGCAAAGAGCTTAATTATTTAAGTATACAATAGTATAATATCACTGAAAAAGTACCATAATCATTTTGTATAAAATGAATAAAACATTTTAAAAAATAAGATTTTTTTTAAGGCTAAGATGGCAAAATTGTGCTGTGTGGACTTCCCGTAAAGCCAGTGATACCGGCTTATACCTATTTTTTGTAGTTTTATTTTTTAACACCTCTTTATTAATTGTGTGTAGTTTGTAATCTAAATAGCTTAATAAAGAAAATAATATGAACATCACATCTATAACTAAGTCACAATTTACTCTGGTCTCAGTAGACCGGTTGTATAGTTATGTAGTCATATAGTACTTTTGACAGATCTCCTCTGGTTAGTTTCATAAATTGAATCCATTTTAGAAATCCTTCAAAGGGCCTTTTTACCTGTAAGTGTGGCAGAGGCGGTGCTTGAACTCTGTCCGGTTTATTAAATTTGTTCCTCATCTCTGTTAGTTTCCTTAAATGCCTAGCTTACATTAATTTGAACAAATATAGATCTTTTTAGATCTTTCTACTTATCTAAATTCCAAAATATCTATAAAAAAAACATGAGTTCCATCATTGCTGAGCTCTATTCTGCAGTCTCATAGTTATTGAGGTTTCTGGAACATGTGAGGTTACACTCCCTTTTATAAATACATGTATAGAGTGTTGCTTAGCTCTTTCATATTGTTGTCAGTCTTTCATCAATTTATTTGCTACTGCTACATGTGTATTCCAGGAACAATTTTTCCAAATGATCTACTACATGTATAGTGTATGTACATGTATTACCACCTCATAATATCAGCAGAGTTATGTACATAGGATATGCAAACAAAATCAATCTTGGAAATATGTGTACATCTAAATGCTATAGTCTCATAGCCTTTATACTGATGAAACTGCCATCAGATATATTAAATATGGAATGTACATCATTTTGCTGCCCAGTAATTAACCATCCATTGATGTTAACTGTATATTCTTCATCATCAGTATGTCAAATAAACATATAATTCCATATAAGATTATATGTTACATGTACATACATGTATATGTTAACACCATATATGGCATTTTGAGACTGTATAATCTAGGCTGTGAGATGTGTCTTCTCCAGGGTTCTAATTGAATCTGCTTTCCACCACTGGATGCAGAGTTATGTCATGCAACTTCCATTATTCTACTGAGGGTCCAACATAATTTTGCAAATGAGTTTTAACCTGTTTTGGGTTCATATCCTAGAAAGTTTTACAAATTTTATCGCAAAATGGGTAAGAAAATTTATAAAACATAACAGTCTGTTTAATTTAACTTTAAATTTATTACTACTCCTATATAGTATTACCCCAACCACCTTGACAGGGGTTCTGAATCTAAAAGAATGGTAGCAGTGACATAAAGTATATGGAACTGAGTGCCAAGAACTAAACTACATTGAAACAAAAATGAACTTTAATAACCTTGTTCACTCTCGAAAAAAATACTGTTTCCTAGAGGTTCATTTTTCAAATGTGTTTTTACATACCCCACCTACAGAATAGGCCCACTAAAACAAAATATAAAGTAACATGATATAAAACGTCATATAAAGTTAATCACCATAGTCCACAGTACATAAATACTGCATTGCGCTTTAATTACCCTCTCTTCTCTTAGAAAAATCTTAGATTTCTAGAGGGACAATTTTCACTTTCGGGCTACCAGAAAAAACCTAAATATTGTTCAAAAACGTTTTTTCTATTAAAACATTGGTCAAAATTAGGGGCCGTATAATCATCACAACTATAAATACTACAAAATAACATTAAAAACCTCGTTCTAAATGCTTGATTAATTCGAAAACGCCATTTCAAGCTTTCAGTTCCTTCAATGTCAATTTACCCCGCCCACTTGACACCCATCAACATATCCATTCAAGGTTCCAGTATAAGATAATTATATTTGAACATTTATATGCCACGGTCCTAAAACGTGTCTTTAATGTAATTTTTTTAACGAAAAGTGTTGATGGCAATTAATTTTAATTACGCCCATTTTCTCGCACATCGGGATATTGATGATATGATGACTGTGATACGAAAACTGTGGATCTTTGACACTTATCGATGTCATTTTTTATTGTTAAGGTACGAAGCTTCTAATTGATCTGATACTTTCGGTCTGATTAAAAGGTCTAAATTTAGATAAAATGTGAAATCCCAAAGTGACCGTATAACGTGTAATCCGTTTATCGTATAGCGTGTAGCGTGCGATTCGTACATCGTGTATATCGTGTATCGTTCTGAATCGCTCATCGTGTATGACTGAACGTGCAACTTGCGTCTAACGTGCGTGTATTGTGCGTACATCGTGCGTGTATCGTGTACTCCGTGTGACAACTGTTACGTTCCGACTACTGTACATTTTGGTTACCGACACCTATAAACTATTTTGTTTCAATCTTACGTTACATGTATATGCATAGTAGTGCATACGGATTGAGTTCAATGCACTCTTTATACATTTGCGTATTAATGCATTACGATGTGGTCATAATATAATGATGCGTCTCGGAATTTATCTTCTTATTTGCAAGAAGGGTAGTTAATATGACATATGCTCACATTGATGTGAGGTGAAAGATGGCTCCAATGATATATTGAACTGACATGTTTCAGTGATGTTTAATGTTCTGTTGTAATATGATTTATGTTATGCTAGTATTTGATTTTTGTAAGTAAATGAAATGGATACGATGAATATTGTCAGATTTAGAAATATAGGTATAATTATGTTTTTTTACTATTAACTTAATAAGATAATATTTATTGTTGGACATCTGGTAACGACAATTTAATCAAAATACAAGTTGTATAGTTCAATAACATCTGCTTTTTTAAAAGTAAATTCCAATATAGGTATAATTATGTTTTTTTTACTATTAACTTAATAAGATAATATTTATTGTTGGACATCTGGCTAAGGAAATTTTGCAAAAAGAACTCTCTTGGTATTTCTAAAAGCTACTTTTCAAGGCAATTTATTAATACTGATAACAGGCTTTATTGCATTTTTGTCCTCTCTTGTGTGTCACTTTGTTCTTTTATTTGTATAATAAATCGACCTTTCAGATATTGAGTCACCTTTACACTTACTCGTATTGTTAAAAACATAATTTCAGTTATGATTTTTAAATCTTCCTTCTTGGTGCTTATACCTTTTCAATTAATCCTTTAAAGCTCTAATTCTGTGAAGAGGCCAAGAAGCAGGAACAATGTTCTGATGGACTACCAGATTCAGTATTTTAAGGGGATGATTGAAAGACAAGGTCTGGATAAAGAACTTATGGAAGTTACACTAAGGATACTTAAATCTGCAGAAAACAAACTGGAGACGTTGAACGCTAGAGAGCTGCTAAATATCATTAGTGAAGAATACTTTTCACGTTCTTCTTTTTTTTCTAACAGACTGCATGTGTATAAATACAGTTTTCATTCCCTTTATTGTTTGTTTTTTCTTCTTTTTTTTTCATTGCATGAATTATTGTCGAACAATAAAATTGCGGACTGTAGAGCCATCCCTATCAACAAGTTTTGCAGTGAATGCCATTTTGTATGCATTGAAGTATCTGTGCATACGTGTAAATGGCACTGGAGTAACACCCGAGACGCTGACTACAACAGGTTATTAAAGTTGTTTACTTTCTCTCGATTTTCAGATTGATTATAATAGCTGAATATTGAATATTGTAATAGTAAATTGGCATTCCGTCTATTTCCCAGTAGAGTACTAAAACATAATTTGAAGTGCAAGTTACAATAAAGCTTCGACCTACATGGTGTACATCACAGCCCACCGAAAATGTTTTCGAAGGAAAAACGGTCAATTTACCTTTATCGTCGCATACTGCTTGAACCGCAATACTGTGGAAACCTTTCCTGTTGATGAAAGATGCCTCATCCGTGGACGGTGCCTGGGTTCGGACGTGCGTCCCGTCAACACACCCCACACCATTAGGAAAACCTGCCTTTTGGTAAAAGTTTGCTGCAATCTTCTTTTTTTCTTCTGCATTAGGCCATTTAACAAAAGATCCCATATGCTTTAACAACGACACTATCTACTGCTCTGCTCACTGTCCCTTTATTAAATCCCGTGGTATCCCCAATTACCAGGTACATTTGAGCCAGAGGCAAATAATCTAAGTGCTACACATGTTTGCTCTTTGGGGGTCAAAGCATAACTTCTACCTGTAGGCCTTTCTAAGTCATTCTTTATGAGATCTACCAAAACCTCTACACCATAGTTAGAAAACCTGTATCCTTGTAGCATTTCATAGTCATTCTATATTCTCATGGCTTGAAAGCATTTACCATGTACACGGCGGCTATTTTGGAAAGCTGTGTTACATTTTAATTTAAGATACTGTCTTTGAACTGCCGTGGTCTGAATAGCAATGATAAGCGTACTGATGTTTTTAAATACCTTCAAGACACACGTTTTACAAAAAATCAAGAAAAAATCATTTACTCACAATGGAATAGTAAGTGTTACTTCAGTTTTGCAAAATCAAATTCGAGAGAGGTAGCCATTTTATTTAATAAAGAATTTGAACACAAAGTACATAACATACATCGTGACGATGATTGGAATTTCTTGATTTTGGACCTGACGATCGATTCTAAAAGATTCACCCTTGTCAATTTATATCGTCCAAATCAGGATGCGCCTATCTTTTTTTAAAAAACTTAATTGATGATATTGGTAATGACTCGTATGTGATTTGTGGAGATTATAATATGGTTTTGAAACCTTCTATAGATTACCATAATTATAAACATACTAAAAACAGTAAAGCAAGATTGAAACTACTAGAATTTATTGAGGAAAGGCAACTGTTTGACCCATTTAGAGAATCCTGTCCAAATATACATAGATACACATGGCGGCGTTCACACCCGCTACAGCAAGCACGTTTTGATTTCTTTTTAGTCACTGAGGACTTACTGCCAAATATTGAAAAATGTGATATTGAATCCAGTTATAGATCAGACCATTCTATAATCACTATGAGGTTAGAGTTTACCAAAAGGCTTTTGCAAACATAACAATTCACATTTACATGAAATAGAATACCTTGATTGCATAAAAAAATAAACGAGATAAAGCAACAATATTGCCTGCCTGTTTATAATTTAAGAAACATACATGATGTTCCCCTAGATGAAATTCAGTTTGTGATAAATGATCTGTCATTTTTAGAATCATTACTAATGGAACTGAGAGGAGTTGCAATATCCTAAGGTGTATATAAAAAGAGAATGATTAATCAGAATGAGACACAAATAATAATAAAAAAATAACAAAATTGAAAATAATTTAAATGAACAAAACACTGAAGAACTTGGGAACTTAAAAACTCAATTAAAAGATATAAGGGAGAAACAGTTGAAAGGGCATATGATTAGGTCAAAAGTTCAATGGATAGATGAAGGCGAAAAGACATCAAGTTTTGTCTGCAATTTGGAAAAACAAAATTATTTAGTAAGATAATCACAAAGATTTAAAGAGAAGATGAAACTATTATAACTAAACAAAATTAAATATTGACTGAAATACAAAAAAATCTATAAAACAAGTTACCTAAGTCATGATGGTAACATTTCAGACGTTGGTCTTGAGAAGCTCTTTAAAACTGTGCCAATTATTTATCCCCCCGCCGAAGGCGAAGGGGATATTAGAAATGGTCTTCGTCCGTCCGTCCGTCCGTCCGTCCGTCCATCCGTCCGTCCGTCCGTGCGTCCGTCCCAATTTTGTCCGGAGCATAACTCCAAAAGTACTTGAGCGATTTTCTTCAAACTTCATACACTGACATAGCACATTGGTAGGAAGTGCAGTGTGCAAGAACAATAACTCTACCTTGCCTACTTTTAGAGTTATTCCCCTTTATCAGATTTACTTTAAAAGTTTTGTCCAGAGCATAACTCCAAAAGTACTTGAGGGATTTACTTCAAACTTAATACACTGACATAGCACATTGGTAGGAAGTGCAGTGTGCAAGAACAATAACTCTACCTTGCCTACTTTTAGAGTTATTCCCCTTTATCAGATTTACTTGTCCGAAGCATAACTCCAAAAGTACTTGAGGGATTTTCTTAAAACTTAATACACTGACATAGCATATTGGTAGGAAGTGCAGTGTGCAAGAACAATAACTCTACCTTGCCTACTTTTAGAGTTATTCCCCTTTATCAGATTTACTTTAAAAGTTTTGTCCAGAGCATAACTCCAAAAGTACTTGAGGGATTTACTTCAGACTTGATACACTGAAATAGCACATTGGTAGGAAGTGCAGCGTGCAAGAACAATAACTCTACCTTGCCTACTTTTAGAGTTATTCCCCTTTATCAGATTTACTTGTCCGAAGCATAACTCCAAAAGTACTTGAGGGATTTTCTTCAAACTTAATACACTGACATAGCATATTGGTAGGAAGTGCAGTGTGCAAGAACAATAACTCTACCTTGCCTACTTTTAGAGTTATTCCCCTTTATCAGATTTACTTTAAAAGTTTTGTCCAGAGCATAACTCCAAAAGTACTTGAGGGATTTCTTCAAACTTAATACACTGACATAGCACATTGGTAGGAAGTGCAGTGTGTAAGAACAATAACTCTACCTTGCCTACTTTTACAGTTATTCCCCTTTATCAGATTTACTTGAAAAAAATTTTCCGGAGCATAACTCCAAAAGTACTTGAGGGATTTTCTTCAAACTTAATACACTGACATAGCACATTGGTAGGAAGTGCAGTGTGCAAGAACAATAACTCTACCTTGCCTACTTTTAGAGTTATTCCCCTTTATCAGATTTACTTGTCCGAAGCATAACTCCAAAAGTACTTGAGGGATTTTCTTCAAACTTAATACACTGACATAGCACATTGGTAGGAAGTGCAGTGTGCAAGAACAATAACTCTACCTTGCCTACTTTTAGAGTTATTCCCCTTTTTCAGATTTACTTTAAAAGTTTTGTCCAGAGCATAACTCCAAAAGTACTTGAGGGATTTTCTTCAAACTTAATACACTGACATAGCACATTAGTAGAAAGTGCAGTGTGTAAGAACAATAACTCTACCTTGCCTACTTTTAGAGTTATTCCCCTTTATCAGATTTACTTGAAAAAAAATTTCCGGAGCATAACTCCAAAAGTACTTGAGGGATTTTCTTCAAACTTAATACACTGACATAGCACATTGGTAGGAAGTGCAGTGTGCAAGAACAATAACTCTACCTTGCCTACTTTTAGTCAAATAGAAAAATATCATACCTTAGTAACCTATACTGATAATGAACATAAATATAATTTTGCAAACCTTCTCTTCATTGCCTTATTCTTTTTCCACTTACTTGCAAACTGTACTCAGCATGACCATAACTATACGGCTTTTTAAGGATTTCCTTTCACCAAGTAAAATTTTCGAAAGTACAACCTTCAGGTAACTTCTTCCTGGCGGGGGGATTAACCATGTGTAACATGGCTCTTGTTAAATTAAATAAAGACGACAACATAAATATTGAAGGTAAAATAACATATCGGGAGGCAAGTAAAGTATTATTTAATACGAAAAATGATAACACACCTGAAAGTGATGGCTTTTCAGTTGACTTCTTTAAAATGTTTTGGAAATAATTAGGTCATTTTATAGTTCGCTCTCTGAATTATTCGTTTGATATAGGCCAGCTACCTATTACTCAGAGACAGGGTATTATAACTTGTATTCAAAAAACAGACAAGTTGAGACAGTTTTTAAAAAGACTGGAGACCTATCACTCTTTTAAACACTGTTTACAAAATAGCTTCGGGCACTATTGCAGGAAGAATAAAAACTGTTGTTTTTAACAAACTAATAAGTATTGAACAAAAAGGATTCGTAAAAGACAGGTTTATAGGGGAACATACAAGATTTATTTATGACATTATGCATTATGCAGAGGAAAACAATATCCCAGGTCTTTTATTGTTAATAGATTTTGAAAAAGCTTTTGACTCCATTTCCTGGTCTTTTGTAGAAAAAACTCTAAACTTTTTCAAATTCTCAGAAAGCCATGTCAAATCGGTGAAACTGTTCTATACAATTATCCAATCATGCATATGTCAGTGTGGCTTTTTGACAGCCTTAGCAGTATTGGACTACTTTGCTAGCATATCTGGCCTTATAATCAACTTTGAAAAAATCTGATGTGATCTGGATTGGTTCTAAAATCAAAACCAAGTTTAAACTAGACTGGGGAAAAACTAGTTTTCAGTTATTGGGAATAAAATTCCATGTTGAACTAGAAAAAATGATTAAACTAAATTATGACGATAAATTGAAATAAAATCTATGGTAAACGTTTGGGAAAGAAGATATCTCACTCCATTCGGAAGAGTTACAGTTTTTAAGAGTCGTCTCTTACTGTCATCTCTTATTCACTGATTCCTTTCTCTCCCTGATCCAGGTGATAAGATAGTTAAAGAATTAAATAACACCCTTTTTGATTTTTTGTGGAATGGCAAAAGTAACAAAAGTAACAAAATCTGTTATAATTAATGATTACTGTGAGGGAGGACTAAGGATGACTAATATAGATTGTTTCATTAAAAGTCTAAAAATTACATGGATTAGAAAGCAATTAGAACAGAAGGAAAGTGGATATCACTGACAAATCATATGTTTGAATTAGGCAAAGTTTTAAACTGAGGTAAACATAATGTTGACAAAATGGCTCAAAAAACAACAAATATGTTTTGAAAAAAATCTATTAATGGCTTTCTCAGATTTTATTACCAATATTCCCATTAACACAGGATTTTTTAAGAAATCCACTTTTTTATAGCCGCAAAATTTTAGTGGGAAATCAGAGTCTGTATTGGAAATCATGGTATGAGAATGGCATAAGACATATCAATGATTTGTATAGAAAAGATAAAATATTGACAAAAGAAGAATTTGAACTAAAATCTAATTCACAAATAAACACTTTACTTTATATTGGCATAACAAGAGCTATACACACTTTTCATAAAAAAAATCTCAATTCAAAGACAGACGAAACTGTAGAAAACATTGATAACCCTTTAATAACATCATCAGAAAAAATATTATTGAAATCTGCAACTGGATGTACGGACATATGCACTTTGTTAAATATGAATAATGAATTTACAACGAGCCAAGTTAAATTTCCTTTTGAGGAAAATAAGTGGAAAAGCATTTATAGTAACACTTTTAAAGTCACAAAAGATAGTAATATACAGTGGTTGCAGTTCCGAATTTTACATCGTATTCTACCTGCTAACAAATACCTCAAAACTTTAAATTTAAAAGAATCTGACCTTTGCTTTTTTCTGTAAAAGAGAACCTGAGACAAAAGAACATTTATTTTGGCAATGTAAAGTGGTCAGCAAAAATTTAATAATTCTGTATCTTAGAAAATACATATTCACTTGTAAACTTTCAGAAAATAAGTTGACATTGGCTGGATATAAAATGTTTTTACAACACCAGTTTAATATACAATGTACATAAAGCAATTACAATGAAAAAAAAAACAGAAAACAGATAGTTTTTTTAAAAGCTGGCAAATAAAACATTCTGTGATAAGCTGAGGAATGTTGATCAATCTCAATCAAACTATAGATCTTGGTTGTTAAATAATAATCTTATGAAAAACCAGAAAACAGATTCATTTTTTTTAAAAAGCTGGCAAATAATATTTATGTGATAAGCTAAGGAACTTTTACGAATCTCAGTAAAACCACAATCTTTCTTATTAAATAATAACGTTATGTTCCAGGCTTCTATTTTAAGAAAATGTAGATTATGCTCTTTCTCTCCATAATTAACATAAATAAAGGTTTTTCTTCTGTTTTTTCTTTTCATATTTATTTACAGGTTCATTTGAATTTTTTGCTCTTATATATTCATAATAAGACGTACATATGTCAAGAATGTAAATGAATTGTAACATTGCATATTGAACCCATACTTATGCATTATTAATGTTTGAATGATTGTAGGATATGGAGAGGGATGGTTCGCCGACCCTCACATGTCCGTGTACGGGGAGAATAAAATTCATATGAACAGGAAAAAAAAATTGAAATATATAGCTCAACATCACCCTCTTTTTCTTCATCAAACAGGTCAGAGTTTATATTTTCATTTTCGTCAACTGTATATTCAATAAACGCTCAAAATGTTGCAACCACTCATTGGTAGATATACTATTGGCTGCTTGTTTCTTACGGTTTGTCATACGCTTCAATTTGGACCAAAACGACTTAGAAACATTTACTTTAGAGGTGTGATCATTTAATGTTTTTCATTGTAACTATGAGCTTTTAAATTACAGATATTCTTCAACTCATTTCTTTTTGTTAAAAATAACTGTAACTTTTCTTTAGATCTACAATGTCTATATTGTCTTAATAATCTATATTTCAAACGTTTTAGTGTTCTGCATTCTAAATCAAACCATTTTGCTGCACTTGTATTTACATATTTCACTTTACTTTGAAAACAATTTCCAACATCCTTCAAGCAGGCGACAAAATTTGCAACAATATCATAAATATCAGATCGATTTTATCTATTGCCAAACATATCCTTTTTATTACTTCTAATGTAAATGTTTTACTACTTCTGTTTTGAAAGTAGCTTTATCTTTACTGAAAATATTATATTTGATATCTTTAAATGGAGTAATGTTTTCGGGACTCTCCGTTATATTGTATGAAAAATTCATTGAGAAACGTAAAGGAAAATGTTTCGATTCACCCCTTTCATCTACTTTAAAGTCAGTGATGTGGTCTATTAAATCTTCCGAACATAACAAGTAATCGATAACGCTACAACCTAAAGTATAAGTGTAAGCCAAATGACCTATATTTGTATCTTAACCTATACATCCTTTGATGATGTATAGTGAGTAGACTTTACAGTTCTATTAGTAATTTACCTTGTGCATTTACTGTTGTGTCACAAGATTTACGCAATTCGCGTACAGGACAGTGATAAATTTTACTATACTCTTGAAGTTGGGGAATATTTTTGTCAGTATGAATGCATTCATTTAAAGATGATCGCTACAGTTTCATCATTTTTTTCAAGCAATGAGAATTTTATGAAATTTTGCTTTTGTTATGGTAATACCTGATAAGTCAGAATATGAAATAAAAAAGTTAGGTCACCAGCCTTATATATAAGTAAAGGACACTTTTTGAAATATACCCTCGAAAGCAGTGAAAATGAACCCTATCTCATGTTTATCAATAATAAAACTCTAAATTTGGCATTTCACCATTGTATTTTATTTCAAATGTTAAGCAATTGATCCCATTTCATGGAACGACATGAATTTTGATTTCAAAATGTATTCACCCTGAAAAAATACCATAAAGAGAAACTAGTTTCTGTAAAAAATACGTAAAATTGTAGTCGTTTATCAAAGTGTTTTTTTCTTAATGTTCAAGCAATGAGAATTTCTGGGTTTTTTTGCAGAAGAAATGTTGAAACATCACTTTGTTGAAAACTAAATTAAAAAGATAGGTCACCAGCCTTATTAGTGAGAAATATGAGCTTTTGTCTCGGGTGGGAGGGTAGTGGAGAAGAGAAACAATGTGTATAACGCCACAGACGTAATACAGATTGCCCAGTGAAACTTTAACCAGACAAATTGTGAGTAGTAAAACACATACAAATAATATGTAACGAAAAGGCATCCTTCTGAAAACATTTAACAGGGTTTAAAAGTCAATCTTTTTTAAATACTGAAATTGTTGGTGCTTTTAAACGGAGGTAATAAAGTTTCTTGATATACTGAATTTTTGCTTTAGTCATAATGTATTAAATATGTTACAGCGATAAAACTGCTTAAACCCATTTTTATGATTTATCAAAACAAGTAATTGAATGTCACATTTAAATAAACAACATTAAATAATAAAATTAGTTGATATATAAGCTATAATTAAACTGTAGCGATCGTCTTTAACTTGTCGGTTCTGGCATGCAGGACTCCCATCAGTACAAAATTACATTCTATGTGAATTGCATAAATATAACTTAATACATCATCTAATAAATTTACTTATGTATTCATTTTGCCCTGTAAAGATCAACAATGCCATACAAACTGTTACATACTGCAACATTTTTTGCAGTACCTACCATCAGTATCTACCAACAATTCTACTTTATTTGGAATATTTCAGAGTAAACTTGTGTTCCGGTAACAATGTAAAAAAAGTATGTAAGTAAGATGCTATTGAAATTCGATTTATCGTATTATAATAAAGTACAGGTCCGTATATACTTATGTATATTACCAGTATCCCGGTCCAATAAATATTCTGTCACCATCTGAATCCGGTCATTCTGCGCGCAACATTTGTTTAAAGTAGTACCCGGGACGCATAAATGTAAACAGTTTCCGAAATGGAGATCAGGGCCCGTATCCATAAAGCATCTAAGTAAAAAATTCCCCTTAGTTTATAAGATTTTCCTTAGTTTTTCTTATTTTTGTCTTAAATTTTAAGAATTTCCTTAAGTAATATCCATAAAATTTCTTAGCTTAAAATTTTCCTTAAAGTGCCGATTTTTCACTTAAATATTAAGTCGATATCGGTGGTCCCTTAACTTTTAAGAAATTTTCTTAAATATGGCGTCTGAGATACTCTAAATTGATGAACATCGACAAAAGAAAGGAAATATTGGTAAAATACTGACGAATTTTACTTATTTTATCACATAAATGATATAATGTAGTTCGCCCGGCTATTCGGCAGTGTCAAAACGATACCGGTGTATCGATGCAAGCGTTGTGTAACACGGAAAAACAACAACAACGCCCAGCTTGTTTTGTTTTTATTTTGTGTGGTTCGATGGTATTTATTGATTGGATTGAACACGACACCTGCTTAAAAGTATCGCTAAAAGTTCTCTTTTAGCCGGTTTCACGAGTGAAGTGATGTACAGTGATCAGTTCAAGATGTGGGCCGTGAATTTTGCATGATTTCGCGATGTTTTGTTTTGATTTTGAACGAACTGGTTATACAGAAATTCAAGTATAACAAATCGTATGCAAACATTTCTTTTGTTGAAAACTGTATTCAAATTGCGGTTAATACATGGCAATTACATTATGTGTAAGTATTTTTGTGTAGCCATGTACAGCTATAGATTATGCTGGTAAGTGAATAAATATTTGATTTTAACTGCCAATACTCATGTTGATTTCAAATACTTGTAAGCCATTCATATGACCTAAGCATAATTTATAGCAAAATAATATGGTACAAATTTCACGCCCGTTCCAACAGAGTTTTAGCTCATTTTGACAGGCAGGCACATTACCTAACCATTGTTTTGGAAACAACCACTCTAGCCTCTTCTTCCATAAGAAACTGTAAACTTTCTCACATAAAGAGACCTAACAGATAGAAAGAGACCTAGCGGGTAGCAGGTCTCAAACCCATTAGTAATTGAGGGTAATGATTACCCTCAATCTATGAGAGGTTACACTGATTTCAAGTCAGAGACTCTAATGGGTTGACCAATGAGACAGACATTTTAGTGATGTAATTTGCATAAAAAAGCAAAACAGAGGGAGGAGGTAAGTTTAGAAGAGAGGCACTCATTTCTATAATCTAGCTGTCTATCTTGTAAAACTGCCTCACACCTCTTACGTGTACTATGGGCAGGGTAATGCTTTATTACCTTAAATTTCTATGAAATTTGTGGTCTTCTGATTGGTCAATGATCCGTAAATAGATATTGATATTTATGGGCAAGCTGGTAATATACACTTGACATTACCTCGTTACTGTACCCTATGCTGAACGTGAGCTTGTTAACCACGTACATTTGTCAGTGTACAAGTCCTCACTGATGTTACACACTGACATTTATGTATCATAAAGGGATTTGAAGGTCTGGTTACGTTCAGCCGTTAAATTATTAAAACATAAACAAAATCTTTCAATACTTAAGAAAGGGAAGAGGAATAAAATTGTAATTTGTTTTTTGATGTGATAAATGTAGATATATTACCCACCTCAACACAACATTACCCTCGCCTAATGGTTCGGGTAATATAAGGTGTCTAGGCGGGTAATATATCCCCGTAACCACTTCAAAAACCAAACAGCATATAATGAGCAGCTGTAGCACTGGTACTTAGATTGAGAGGCTTGTATAGCAATCTAGTAAGTGTATATGTATGTCCATGATGCAGAATGTCCTTGCATAAATCCACAACTTTCGCTTGTTTAAATGCTACTTCTAGATGCAAGGGCACCAGTAGATTTCTTTTATCATTTACTGGACATCTGAACATAGCATTGAATTGAAATTCAAATGGCTGTTCGTATGTTTTATTTACATGTATTTATATTCAATTGCGAAACAAATTCTTATACCTTTTATCAATCACTCTCGAGACTCACTCAAGATTAAATCAACCTCGAAGAGAGAAAGGCAATGTGGAATAATTTTTGTCTTAATTTAATTCAAAAGACAATAGAACCTTTGAATTTGAACTTATATTTTTTTATAAATTTCATATGGCTATCAAGACTAAAATTATTAAATAAGACAAACTTTCCTCCAACTATCTGAAACAACACTGACATGTATTTTTACACTTTTTACTTAATTATTGTAAAATTTAATTTGTCAGTGTGCAGAACTCTCAAGTTAGTGAGATACATTTAAATGTATAATTCAGTCTTCATTTTGTGAGAGTTTGTCATCTTTACTCAGCTTCAGTTTGATGTTGATTACATTGATCTCTGTAACTATGTACATGTAAATGTGTTAAATATTCTTGTAGAAATGGCACGAAACTTCAGAGAAAGGCTGGATTTAAACAAGTTTTCCAACAATGAGCTACAGGACAGATATAGAGTTAACCATGGTGCTCTTCAGTGCATAAATAATGAAGTGGACAATATTTTGAGGCCCAAAACTCAAAGAAATCACAGTTTTTCAAGTACATATAAGGTTCTGGTGACTTTACGATACTTGGCAACTGGAAATATCCAGCTGAATACTGGAGATTTGCACAATATTGCCCAGTCAAGTGTGTCCAGAATAATTGACCAGACTTTAGATGCCCTGAGTTGCCCTCAGATGATACACAGACATGTTCAATTTCCTACATTGCAAGCTGACCTCCAGCAGAATAAGGAAGGTTTTTACCACCTTGCAAGGTACATACATGTAATTATATTCAATGAGAATTCACCTAAAATAACTAAATATTTTGATATTAAAAAGAATAATTTAATTTTGATGTAGACAATGAAAAAAATCGCATGATTAACATTAATTTGAAATACATTATATAAGTTCAGTAATACCAGTCAAAAGAATAATGATTGTTCAATTCAAATACCAGATTTCCAAATGTGATCGGATTGATAGATGGGACACAGATCCAAATCATTGCTCCGACCAGGGATGAAGCCATTTTTGTGAACAGAATGGGTTATCATTCCATCAACACTCAGGTATTATAGGTGTAAGGAATGGAATAAAATGTATACATATATATACATGAATATCTTACCCATGCTCAGTAAACTGAAGTAGGGTAACAGTCAGCATTTGTTTCTACATACTTTAAATTTCATATAATTCAAGATTGCAATATATGTCTCAAGATTAGTTTCAGAATTTTCTCAGTGATAAACTATCATGTTAATTCACTTTTTAGTGTTTCTGTCATGTTTCTATGGGTCATAGCCAAAACAGAAATGTCCTTAAGCTGCTACTCACATTTTTTAAAAGTACAAAAATATTTATCCGAATTCCATAAAGCCTATTATTTCACACACTGACTTTAAATATCATTTATGCAGGTTGTTTTTGAC
>JAFMSR010000339.1:0-57268 GCA_022818135.1 Saxidomus purpurata | reverse complement strand
AATTCTAGTTTCAGAAGTTTTGTTTCAAATATTTTCCTTTCTTCTAAATATAATGGGCAGTGAAACATTAGATGGCCAAAATCTTCTATTTCGTTACAATGTTGGCAGTTTTTGTCTGTTATGTATCGGTCCCCTTTAAGATAACTACTTTTTAGTTTAAGTCTAGTGTACATTGTGTCTATTGTTCTATCATGATGATACCGTTGTAGTTTGCTGGGCGGTTTGATATTGATCTCTATGTTATGAGTGGAGCAGTAAGTTTCCCATCGCTGTATATATTTTTGTTTTACTTTATCTTTTATGATGCTGTAGACTTCCGGTACACTGAGCTTAATAGGAATTTCTGTACCGGAAGTGCTGCCGTATTTTGCTTTGTCGTCTGCTAATTCATTTCCGTTAATGCCCACATGACTCGGTACCCACATTAACTGAATTTCGTCCCCTCTATGCTTTATGTTTGTAACGGACTTTAAAATACTGTAAATCATTTCTTGCCTATGAGACTGACCTGATTTTATTGCTAGTAGAGAACTCAGACTATCGCTAATGATGACTGCTTTTGGAATATAGTTTTCTTCACAATATGTTATAGCGTAGTCTATTGCTGCTAATTCACATGTAAATATTGAAACTTGATGGTGAAGTTTCAAACTTTTGTTATGTAGGATTGTTCCGTCGTCTCCTATAACTACTATGCCCGCCCCTGCTATTTGTTTTGAAGGGTCCTTACTTCCATCTGTATAAATTTGGGTGAAGTCTCTAAAGTGCCGAATAATGTTTAAGTTAGCAATGATTTTGTTTTTTTCCGCGTTTTCTGATTTGTTAATTTTTCCTACTAAAGCTAAATTAATCCCGGGCATTTCAATATTGATTAATTGTTCATAGCACGGTTCTTGAATTTGGGTTTCGCCTAGGCCGTATTCTGTGATCAGAGTTCTAATGTGTTGTGAGTAAGGTTTCTTTAAATTTCTGTTACTCTTGATTTTGTAAAAGTATGCTGGGTCGTCGCATATGTCGTCATTGATAGGTAAGTTTGGGCCCAGTCTGGAGCTTCTGGCCCAGTATTTTAGTGCTTGGAGTTCTCTCTGTAGAGGTAGTGGAATCATAGCTGTTTCGGTATGTAATGGGAGAGTGAGGGTGTGCCTCGGACATCCTATTATGGTTTTTAGTGCCCTATTTTGTATTCTTTGAACCTTTTTTAATTGTGATTCTTTTGCTGAGGCGTATACTATGCTACCATAATTGATTTTGCTTAGGATCAGGGCCTTGTATATGTTTAGAAGGCATTTTTTGTCTGTACCCCACGATTTTCCCTTTACTGCTCTTGTGATGTTTAGATCTTTAAGACATCTTTTTGTCATATACTCTATATGCATTTTCCACGATAAGGTTTTGTCAAAGTACATTCCCAGAAATTTTGCGTGTTCATTGTATGTGAGGTTCGTACCACATAGTGTTAATTTCGGAAAGTTGGTTGCTTTTTCCGGGGGTTTTACGGACTGTCTATGTATTAATAACACTTGAGTTTTTGCTGGGTTAATTATGAAGCCCCAAGATTTGCTCCATTTTTCTATTGTATTTAGGACAGTTTGGCCTTTTTTAACTGCCTGTACCGGACTGAATGATGTTAGCCATGTGGCTGAGTCGTCTACAAATTGAGATATTTTTGCATTTATGGTAGGTTTTTCTCTGTTTAATTCATTGATCTGTGTTTCAAAGGTATTCATCATGAGGCTAAAGATTATGGGTGACAGTACCGCTCCTTGGGGGCACCCATTTACTGTTTCCACTACCTCTGAGAGAGCTCCATTATATTTCACCTTAATGTGTCTATTTTGTAGAAAGCACCTTAGCCATTTTATCATGCGTCCTTGTATTCCGGAATTTTGGAGTTGCAATAGTGCTCCTCCATTCCACATTTTATCAAAAGCATTACTAAGATCTAAAAATATAGCTAAAAGATATTTATGTTCTGCCTGTGCTTTTTTGCCATCGGACTCTAGTCTTGTAATATTGTCTTCACATGAATGGTGTGATCTGCATCCGGATTGGTATTTAGACATTATATTATTTTTTTCCAAATATGCGCACAGTCTGGGTTTTATCATTTTTTGCATTAATTTTGTGAATGTTGATGTAAGAGAAATTGGTCTATATGAGGCAGGTTCATTTTTGTCTTTATTTGGTTTTAATAATGGAATGATAACTGCATGATTCCAGCTTTCTGGCGTGGTGCCTTCTACCCATGATTGATTAAAGATTTGTAGGAGTGTGTTTCTGCTTTCCTGTGGTAATGTTTTAAGTATTTTGTAATGTATCAGATCTTCACCCGGTGCACCGTCCTTGCAGTTCGACAAAGCCTTGTTAAGTTCAAAAATAGTAAATTCTTGATTGTATTCTTGGGAGTTGTCATTATTTCTGGTATTGATATGCTCATTTACTGCTCTGTTAATAATTCTTTTGTTAACTAAAAATTCTCTATTGTATCCTTTATTACTACTGGCATCAGCATACTGTCGGACTAATGCGTTGGCTTTTTCTTTAGGTTCGGTAATAATTTGTTGTCCTATCTTAAATACTGGGTTGCTTTTTGGTATGCTGCCTTTTACTTTGTTTACAAAATTCCAAACTTCCTTAGATGAGGTATTGCTTGTTATGGTTGAGCAAAAATTTCGCCAACTGTCTTGTTTTGCTTTTTTAATTGTTCTTACTGCTCTTGCTCGGGCCATTTTAAATAAAATGAGCGTTATGGGAGTTTTTTCTCTTTTATGAATTTTTCGTCTAATTTCTCTACTTCGTATGGCTTCGTGGCATGCCTGTGTCCACCATACTTTTTTGACTTTGGTTTTTGAAACTTTTGGTTTTGACTTTGGGATTGTTTTTTGCAAGATACTATTGAGTTTATCTAAAAATTCTTTAAAATTTTGTTCAACTGTTTGTTCTTTAATTTTATAGTTTAACTCGGTCAGGCATAGGTGATGAAATTCCATCCACTGGGCAGTGGATGCCTTGTCTATGAGCCATTTTTCACTTATAATAGTATTTTCAAATTTTATTGGAGTTTCTATTATTGTTATTATAGGTAGATGGTCACTATTGAAGCTATTGTCGACTACAAGGAACGTTGCCCTGGGGTGCAGACCTGAGGAGACTATAGATATATCCAGGGCTGAGTCTATCTGGTTTGCCTGCTCGGCGAGACGGGTGCATTGGCCATCGTTGATGCAATTTAGATCTGTTTCATTTATGAAGTCTATCAGATCCTCTGCCCCAGCATCGCGCCTAAAATCATTTTCTGGGTTCCAAAGTGGATGTTTTAAGTTAAAGTCTCCTACTATTACATTAGACTGTCCTAAGTTTTTGAAGGTATTTCTAAAAATATTTATGTTATTGTTATCCTTACTATTTGTGTAATAATTATAAATCGAGATGTTGTTATCTTTGCCTACGATCTCTATTGCAATATTTTGATTAATACTGTTGTAATCAGTTTGTTTTGTTAAGAATGAAAGTCCGTTGCGGACATATATGCAAAGGCCCCCAGAGGTGGGGGTTTCTTTATTGTGAAACATAACTGGTTTTTGATAATCCTTGAATTTGAAAGGATTATGTTTTTCTGCCAAATGGGTTTCTTGTAAACAAATTACGTCTATAGGTTCTTTTTGATCGATTAAGAAATTTTGCAATTCGTTGCATTTACTGTACGATTCTGATCTCATACCCCGAATATTCCATGATATGATGCTGAGGCAGGGTCTGATGGATTCAGTATTTACCTCAGCTGTGTTGTTATCCATTAATGAAGTATTCGGAGTTGTTTTTGGTTATTGATGATTAATGGCTTATCTATATTCTGCATAAATTGAGTGGACAGTGAATTGCCATCTGTCCATTCGGTCCTGGGTACATGATATGTGGGTGGGTGTGATTGGAGTTAGTGATACCCCTTAAGGTTGGTAATGTATGGGGCCCCTTTCTAAATCTATAGTACATTGGGGCAGTTTGTTGGTTTGTTCTGAACCCATAATTCCCTCCCCAATTTGGTTCCCTCTTAATTTGTTTGTGAGGTGGGGGTGGGGGATAAGCACACCTTTCTTTCTTTATTTTAATAATCTCTTTTGTGTTTAGTGTTTTTTTGGGTGTTTGGGGCTTGGGGTTAGTTGGTTCTGGAATTTCTTGGGTTTTCTCATTGGTAGGGATGGGGTTGATAGCGGGAATAGGGGTTTTGTCTTGAACAGTATGCTGTTGTTTGGCACATCTTGTCTCATATTCATTTTTGATTTTGTAGTTTGCATCATTTATTTTCTGAATATATTTTTTGTAAACGGGGCAGGATTTGCTGGAGCCCCAGTGTTTTCCTAAACAATTGATGCATTTTAAATCATTGGCCATGCACATTCCTACTTCATGATTGCCGGCACATTTCGGACATTTGATTTTATTTCTACATTGGTATGTTTTGTGCCCGGGAGCCTGACACTTTCTACATCTAATGTAACCTGGTGTTGTTGGTTTCATTATTAAATCGGTCCCTTTCAGACTTAAAGGTAATTCCTCACATGTAAAGGTTATTATAATTTCGTTGGTGACTTTCTTTTCCCCTTTATTAATAAATTCCTTTTGTCTTATTGTTCCTATGTTCTTGTTGTTTTTAAACAGTGTTTGTCTTAATTGTTCAGTGCTCTGATTTTTTGGCACTTCTATTACTCCCATGCTTGTTTTTGTTACTTTTGTTGTTGAGGGTTTCTTATTCTCTATTTTGATTTCATGTCTTCCAAATTTGAAATCTTTGATTTTTATTTCGTAATCTTTCCTAACTTGAAAAAATAAGGCCCCCTTGTTTTACTTAATTTTCTTATTGTATTCCCACCGAATTGTTGCTTAAGATTTTTTTCCATATTTGTTAGTTTTTGTGCGCTTAATCCCCCTTGAACCCCCTTAATGACCATATCTATCCATGATTCTTGAATGGTTTCTTTTTGTCCATTGGTCTGATTTTTTGTGGGTGGGGTTGATGGGGTTGGGTTTGTTGTAGGTTTTATCGTTTTTGTGATTATTTTTTCTCCTCCCTCTTCTAAAATCTGAAATTTGTTCTTAAGTTGGATTGGGGAATGGATTTTGTTATTTTTCGTTTCGTTTTTGGGGGTGTCTAATATTCTAATGGGGGTGGTTGTGTTACCCCCAGTTTTGTTACTGTTTGGACTATTTACAATTACTATTGGGGTTGTGGTTACCCTGCCCCCCCTTTGTTAAGCCTTATATTTTCTTGATTCTTTGGTGAATCAATCACAATTGGGGATGGTTGAGGCCCCCCTTCTATCCCAGTGATTCGTTTTTTAGGGGTGTCCTGTTTTGTTAGTTTTTTAACTAATATGTACTCGTTTTCTAATCTATTTACTAATCTAAAATAAATGTCCTCATCTATTTTTGTAAAGTTACAGAGAGAGTTGTTAGTAGTGTTTATCTCTCTGTCTACTGTTTTTCCTAATGTACTGGTTTGCCCTATTTGCGATTCAGTCAGTGTTGGCACCCTATTGTATGTCTCCTGTTCTACAATTGTTTGAGTATTTGTTGTGCTCTTATTTTCATTGGCACATTGTGTATGTACACTACTGGTTTTTGTTTCAGTTTGGGTCCCTATGGACCTAGTCCTATCTTCTGTATTTGTTTGTTTTTCTGCCGTGCTCTTATTGTCATTGGCACAAGAGTAATTATCTTGGGAGTCTAATCTACTGGATGTTCCTGTAGCCCTAGTGGCTTCTTTTTGGGGGTCTACTATACTTTTAGCTTGTGCTATTTCTACTAACCTATCTGAGTTTTGGCCATTACTCTGCGAAACTGTAGTCTTTTAATTTCTTCAAGGGACAAGATGAGCTCACTCCATGAGAACCTCTCTGAGGTCATGTGTGAGTTTTTACCAGTAATTTCATTTATTAGTCTAATCGTCTTACTCTGTTTGGCCCTACGGGCTACTGTACTTTTGCGCTTTTGTTCTCTGACTGCTTTGGCTGCAGAGACTTTCGTCTTTGAAGCCAATTGTTTTGTGTCACTCATGTTGTTTATCCCAAAATTTTCCAAAAATTAAATTAATATCTCTTTTTTTTGAAAGAAACCCTTGTAATTCAGTCTAATATGGTTGTATAACCACTTGTCTATCTTAACTTAAAGCGGATTGACCTACTTTTAAAATTTTAGAATTTCTCAAATTTGATTGGCTGTTAAATTTTAGCAGGTGCCCGTAAATGGTGTTTTGTGGCTGTCTTTGACTACTTAAAACTTTAAAATTTTAGATCTAATTTATCTTTTTTCTTTTTATAACTGCTCTTATATGCCTAAATATTGTGTTTGAAAAAGTTTAACTTGATAGCTTTTGTAATAAAAGTACAATACTTCTAAAAAGTTGGTGTTTCGTTAGAATTCTACCTTTCTAATTTTTGAGCACGGTCCGTTTTTTCTCCTATCTTTTTAAATATCTTTTTTATTTTATGTCTTTCCTCTCTGAAATTTTGTATGTAGCCACTCACACCATTTACCTATTAGATAGAATTATTTTTAAAATTATATTGTGAGTACCGCCCTAGAACACAGCTTTTTACCTAGCCCTACCCCAATTTCCGTTTTTCTAAATATAACTTATTTTCACTTTTAACCCTTTTCCCTTACCTTTGCTTTCTTTTTGCCCGTATTTCTTGACGATGTCACGTAATACCTTTCTATTTAGTGTTTTGCTGGCTTAATATCCAGCAAATTCACTAAGTGTACTCGGTATTCCTTGAGCTGAAAATTTAAACTAATCTATTACTAACTTAATTTTACTTTTAATGCTTTATTTCTGGCAATTTATTGGTTTTATAACCCTTAAACTTCCAGACCTTCTGCGTTACAGTTGTTTCTGTGATACTTGTTTGCTGGTATCTGTGATAACAGCAACTAGTATTTGTTTATTATTATACCCTTATTAACTAATTCCTAATTTCTAATTTCTATTTCTCTTACCCCAGCTGTGTTCTTTACCCTTTTACGCGTCCCTTGTATCCCGTATATCCTATTAAGTCCTGATCTTGTTAATCCCTTATCACTTAAACACTTTTACACTTTAACACTTTATCCTAAAATTTTCACTTTCTTAAAAAACTTTAACTTTTAAGATTTAGAATTTTGCTCAAATTTTCTAAGTCCGAAAACTTTTTGGACTTAGTCGATCTGAGTGTCACTAAGTGACACTTGTCTGACAATATCTGAATTTCTTTCAATTCTGATGTTAACAGATCGGCAGTCAAGAGCAGAGTGTGTCAGTGTCAGTATGACATGCGATCTATATAGCACGCGTGACCAATTACTCGCAAATCCGTAGGCAATTTTGACGTACATTCAATTAGTGTTTGACCCAATTTGCCCACCAATCGAATCGCTCAGATTTTCAAATAAACGTCTTTCTTTTTTATTAAAACTAACTACTGAAATCACTTAATTTATTAACAGTTCGCTAGTAAAAGAAAGCACTTGAGCTCCGCCCACCATTCATGTCGGTGGCTATGCAAACATTTCCGCTCGTTCCCTTAGGGTTCCTAAATTGTGAAAATTTGACTTAATAAACACTAACTTATACTAAGTTTTAAATTCAGTTAAATTTTGAATATATTTAATACAGAACATATAACAATTTAGATTTATAACTTTTTGAGCAAAATAAATATACTTGATTCAAGTGTTGTAATTATTCTAGTTTAAAAATTTATTCACAACCGCACAGTTTTACTAGTACATAATTTAAAGGTCCCATTGATTGAAAATTTCACCAGTTAATATTTTGTCAGCCATTTGTTAATTAAGTGCACTGAACCCAGTTGGGCGGAAATTTTCGACAAGAAACGTGTTTATTGGGACATAAATCACCAATACAAATTGGCCGGTATTTCACCGAAACGCAAATTTTACGATCCTCAGCGACTTCCGTAAAATATCGGAAAAGTTTCCGTGTGACGTCACTTGCAGGACTCGAGAAAGATCCGTTACATTGATTATAGTAAACTAGCACACAAACCTCCGTGTAAAAACACGATTAACTTACTATTTATAAAATTTTTGTAAATGGGAGGCGCCTGGTGTGTTCTGGGTGGATGCAGCAACAAATTGAGTGAGAGAATAAGCCTACACCAGTAACCTTGGGACTCTAATATAAAAAGTCAGTGACTAAGACAATAGGGACAAACCGCAGTCGAATGAAGTTTGGGCCCTGGAAAGTCATTCTTCAAGCATACATAATACGAATTATATATGTTTATGGTCGGCCCGGGGTGTTTTATAAAAATAACTTTTCGGGTCCGAACTTCATGTGACTGTATGACGAACGTTTCAAAATTCTAGAGTAGCAACTGCGTGAAACGGCCCAAGCGTTGAAAGTCATGCACGACATAAAGACAGAAAATGTATTTATATTTCGACCTTTGTAGAATGATCTCGATCTATTCAATTTAAGTATTTTCTTAAGGAATAAGTTACTTATAACAAGATTTAGACTTTGTTTGTTACAAACTTTTCCAATCTAGATTTTCCCAAGTGCAACTTCACTTCTATAACTTAAATCATGTCAAATTACATCATATACGAGGATGTTAGGTTGAAACTTTTGTTACAAAATGTATTTTATTACAGAATGTTATGATAATATTTAAGACACATGTTTTTAAATCTAGTCTTTATAACAAAAGCTGGCATTTATATTTAAAATCATTTTAAAAAAATAATGTAGAACAAAGGCCCTATATAGAATATAACAGTTACTCTACTAGAAGTTTATTTTACATGGTGCGGAACTCTCCAGTAATCCATAAAAGTTTTAAATCCTTAAACAATATCTCGTTTTAACAACGTTGCCATGGTAAATAATTAACGTAGATCTAACCATTGAAGGAATTACAGTTAATCTAGCCCAAGGGCATAAGTCACAACAAAGGATGCGATATGATTTGTTGTTAATTGGCGCCCCCCTGCCAGCAATCTAACTGGTCACACATTATTGCATATTGCACACCGGTCAATTGCATTTGATAATTACACAACAATATACATCAACAGAAACAACAACAATATAGTTTATTAACATGCAAAGTGCCCAATTAAAATTATGAAACCATTATATTTGTTTTCAAGTTTCAATCTTGAAAAACATAAATATATACAACTTGGTAAAAAGCAATTCAGCAAAAGAAAGTTTCCAGCAACCCTATAAATGTTCAGAAAGTATATCTTTTTGGTTGCCGATGACACATTTTATGTACTCTAATGAAATATAAATTTATTGGGCACGGATTTACATGGGATTTCAACCATTTTAAAGAAATGTTATTTTAGATGGATATTTGTCAGGGATTGTTGATAATTTGGTCGGGGGCTTAATTATCTTAACTTACGTAACAAACGGTCAAAAAAAAAGCTGAAATGTCTTTGATGTTTAATAATTTTTGTTCGGAGTAGAATATCAAAAATCTGTGACGCTGTTCCCTAGAAAGTATAATTGTATACATATTCTGCAAATGTTATGAAGAAATTCGAAAAAATGACTTTAATATCGTTGTTCAAAAAATTTTACGAGTTTTGTTAAAAAATCCTTCCATTTTAAATGCAACAAATCATAAAAATGTAAAATATTCATGAATACGACTTTTTTAGGCATAATCTATATGAGAAACAAAAAGTATATGATACAATTATTGTTTAATTGGGTAATTTAACTCCACAGTCCCGATCCTCGGTCGCTTCCTTTAAATAGAATTATATTCTATTGAACTATATAATAAACGTCTGCATCAAGTTCACAGGAAAAAATATTTTATGCTGCATCTTACGAAATATTATACGACTTTCGGCTTCCGCGTTGAAAAAAAACTCATAAACTATAACGCGACAAACACCGAATTCGCCTGGGCTGTACTGTTGATGCCGACGGGTAACATGTCGAGCTCGCAGGTGGTTACCGAATGAAAAGAATAGATTAAATGAAACTACATAGGTCTGAAAGAGAGAGCTGTTAATGAATCACTTCAAATTATTTCGAGGCATCCACAAGTTGCATCTATTACAAAGTGTTTTGTACCCATTGTCGACATTTAAGTTCAAAGCGTGACAATGACCTTTCAGCTACAGACCTGGTTCATTGGCGCGTCACGCCATGCTATTAGAATTGACATTTTGCAAAGTGACTTCAAAATAATTGGATGCAGTAACATGTTAAGTACAGAAGGACAGACGGACGAACGAACGCAAACACGAACATACGCACATACGCCGAACCATATGACAACTATGCCGAGGAAATGCCAGCGGGCTCGACAATAACACTGTCACGTGGAAAAAGTAAAAATATTATTGTTTGGGTCATTTTTAATTTTGAACTGGAAATGCCATTGACCTTAATCTTCAAGTGGTAAAATTTGATCATGAACAAGCCAGATTTGTATACAAATGTATAGCTTTTTATCATGTGAATTGATGTTTGTATATCTGTGCAAATATTAAGATTTATATTTATAACGAATCTGATGTAAGTAAATATTTCTACATTCATTTTTCGTATAACCTAAGAAAATAAAACTATGAACACCGCAAAAACCAAATAAATCTTCATAAGGAATATATTCGATATGCAATTAGATCTGGTGTTTATTTTTTCCCTCCTTATTAAAGTAAATATGCTCAGCCAAATTAGTCAGGCGTCTTTTGAAAGTGCTTGATAACGTGTTTTCAAAGGAGACAACCGATAAGACGGCGTTTTGCAACTTGAATTTTGACAAATATTGCCCTTTTCGATAAAGAGAATCTTTGTTAAGTTTTCGCTTGCAATTGGTATCTCAAAAAACATACAGTATATTTGATTGTAGTACATCCAGTAATACACAAATCTCTGGGATTACAAGACAGTACCATACCATCAAGTCCTATAACCCTGACTTTTGTTGACAAAACTATATCCCTTTGAGAGAATCCTGAATAGTTTTGTTAATATACTAGTAATAAGATCTTGAATGGAAACTTCACACAGCTCTTCGGGGTCACTTAAAGAGGTCATACCGTCAAGTCCCATACGTAGACCTACAGGTTAATCTTGAACTGAATCAAAAATCATTTCGTCATGTGTCGCTGCTATCACGGACCTATATACACATGCATTGGATTGGCAACTTCCGAAAATCGAAAATGCGATATCGGAGTAAATGTTACCCATCATGCTTTGCGCGCGCTCGTTTTTTTCGGAAATTTTCCGATTTGTGATATTCGGCAGGTGCCGCCAGACTTGACAAAATTTTCAACAAACAAAATCGATAACAGTTACGCCTTACGAAAAAAAATTAGCTTGGAATAAGACAAAAGTTGCATAAACAAAGAAAAATACAAACTATTGAGCCATACATATTGAAGTAGACACCATTCAATTTGATTTATTGTTTACGTTTTTCCCCGATACGTTCCAAGATGGAGGACGGCGGGAAGCTTCATTCACAATTTTCAACATACAAACTCGATAAAAGTTACGCATTACGAAAAAAAGACAGGTTGGAATGAGATTAATGTTACCTAAAGAAAAAAACTAAACTATTGAGCCATAAAAATTGAAGAAGACACGATTAAATTTGATTATTTTTCGTTTTTACCATTTTTATTTCCTTTCAGTACATATACATTCAAATACTTTGTTTACAATTCTTATCTAATATTCAAACATACAAATAATCCATGGTAACTATTTACTATATTTTAAAACCCGAAATGTTGGTTCACATACTTTATGATTTTTTTTTATAATTGATAAGTATAAAGAGAAAGAAGAAAGAAAGAAAATATATGAAGTGATAGAGAAGAGCTAGAAAAGCTCGAAAGGTTCGAAATGGTCTGCTTTTGAAAATATGTTTTGTTTATGTATTTAGCGTGTATTACACGTATGCCATAAACGCCCTCCATTTTTGGTTAAATATGTCAGTCTTATTTCTCATCGTTGCTATAACATGTTCTAACTTAATTTTACTGTTCAAATAGTACACAAACATTTCAATGGAAGGTAAAGTTTTGTTGCATTTGTTTTTAAATATAAAATACTTTGCTAAAATAATAATGAAATTAGCGATATTTGATTTCTCCCCTTCTAATTGGTGCTCTAATAAACCAAAAGAAATAGTTTCAAATGTCAATGGAGCAATTTCATATCCTTTAATTGTTAAGTATTTATGTATTTCCACCCAACACTGTTGGATTATTTCACACTCCCAAAACAAGTGTTGAACAGTTTCTGGAGCCATAGAACAAAAGTCACAAAGATTACTCGGAACTATCTTACATTTAAACAGGAAAACATTATTTGGAATAATTCTCATTATAGATTTGTATTGAAATTCTCTTATTTTAGTATCTATTGTACATTGAAATGGTAATATAAATACTTTTTTCCAATCAATATTATCTTTCTCCCGTTTTTGTATTGTTTTATTTTCGTGCATGCTTGCCTTTTTTTTCACCTCTATATTATAAAGCATTTTATTTATTTTAGTTTCTAGAGATCAAGTAATCTGGTATTACTGTTCCTTGCATTGATTCCTGTATCATGTTTTGCTTCCAATTTTTATCTATGGAAGAAAGTAATGAATAATACTTAAAAAAATCAGATCTGTGTATATTATACACATTTTGCAGTTCAGAAAATGTCAGGAATTCTCCCTTGCGATAGTCAAACATATTTTCAATGTATAGTAAACCCTTATCAAACCATTTTTTGTAAAAAAAAGTGCTTCCATTTGAATCAGTAATTAACGAGTTATTCCATATTATCTGTTTCGAAAAAGAAGTAATATTTTCACAAAATTTAATAGAACACCACGCGGAAAGGATTTCCTTGAGAAAGGTATACTCTAATTTTATTTTGTGTACTTCCTTACTATTGCAGTTACATTTAAAAACAGTGGTGCCGCCTACTTTTTCTAGTTCATTTCTATATATATTTTGCCACATTGAAGAGTTTTCGGAAATAATCCTTTTGACCCAACTGGCTTTCAATGATAATAATGTTGACTTTAAGTCTATCATTGATAAGCCAGCATTCTCATAGTTTTGTATGATAGTATTTCTTGCTATTTTATCCGGTTTAGAATCCAATAAAAAGTCAACATAAGATGGTAAAGTTCCTTTACTAATTCAGACGGGGGGTTGGTCAACACTGTTAAAGGATATATAAGTTTTGGGAGTGCAAACGTTTTTAGCACAGTTATTTTACCAATTAGTGACAATTTCCACTTTTTCCACATGGTGAGTGTATGTTTGAATTGTGTGATTTTTGGCTCCAAATTTAGTTTGTGTACATTTAATTTGTCATTTGTGAATATGATTCCCAATGTTGTTGCTTGATCTGATGTCCATTTAAATTTTTGATTATTTTTCAAGATGGAGGACAGGAGGACGCTGGGAGTTTTCGATTTCGGCAAACCTCGGATATTGTCCATCGATGCTAAAATCTCGCATAAAATCTCGCCATCTGCGATAAAAGGTTGATTTTGTATAGGAAGATACGAGAGTTGCCAATCCATGTGTATATAGGTCCGTGCTGCTATTGACTAGTAATGTTATTGTGTGAGAGCCAGACTCTTCAATACTTGTAGTGGAGTTGAGTTGTTATACTAATTCTTGTACATGACAGATACTGTAATTTCACCGACACGTGACTAAATATTAACATATATTTCAAACAACTACAAATATAACTTATAAGATTAACCAAGATAACTTCTATTCTTTGTTTACATAACATCAAAACATACGGAAATAGTAGCAGTTACGACCTTTTCAAAGTCAAATGATAATAAGAAATATAAGAACAAAAGAAGGTCGTAAGCGTCACATACAACCTTTTTTTCCATTTGTAATTAACCTAACAGTATCAAATTGAAAAAGAACTTTAAAAACAAAATGTAACGTGTAAATGTAAAGAGCTTTTTTTAGATAATTGTAATGACGAAAAACAATGCATTATCAATAAATTCGATTAATGAACGAAGAAAAGAAATCATAGTCTAATTAAAACGGGGTTTTCAATGGGTAGATAGTTTTTTCATGTTTTCTAAAAATAGCATTTTTGCACTTACAACCTTATTTTTCTAAGGCGTCGAAATGTAAAGCACTTTATGATCTGAATTGCATGTTTTATATCTGCGTAAATATATCAGACGTGCACACCTACTAATTAAATAAACATAATTTGTGCTGAAAGTCACTTTACTTTGATGTAGACATAGACAATAAAGGTGTTATAGAATTAAAGATGTAGGCCTTATTTATATATTTTACTGTCTTCGTAGTTTAACGCTTTCCATAATGAAACAAAGTAATTCTACTGACCTTTGCTTTTTGAAAAGAACGATCAAGACAATCGCATCAATGTCTACAACCAACAGGACAACAATCACCGCTATAACTACATACACCGCGTATTTCATACGGTTTAATATATCCTCCCAATGAAGGCTTCTGCTTCTGACTGTACACCAGAAACATCAACGAGCTGCTGTCTGTCAGAAAGATATGATTGAAACTATCTGACAGCATTATTGCTAAGACCAATAGCGTTCAACTTCATTAACAGAATGCTATGATTAACAGTGTCGAACGCTTTTGTAAATCAACCGAACAGTTACTCGAGGTGACGGATATTTCCATCTGCGCCAAGTGTCTCATGATGGAAACTTTTTCTTGCATACCGTCTTGCACTTTAAAGTAGATTTCTAAATGCAAACTTATAAAAATGATAAATTATCATGAAAAACAAACGATTTTCCGACGTTTTGTTTGGGTATTTGACGTCACAATGTTTATAACGTTACATAAGTAATTCACGAGTGTCGTCTTGCATAGGAGGGGTGCCAGACCGGTTTTTCCGGCATGGGTAAATTCACCGGAAATGCCGATCCGATATGCAAGAAAATGCCGTCCATTATGGCAGCTTCAAATAATTTTGGCGCGTAACGTCAAGTTCACTTATGACGTTACGTCCGGTTTCATTTTTAGCTTCCGGTAACGTTATATGTGGAAATGTAAAACGATTTGTGTATTTCATCTACTGAAGAAGGCCAGTAGGCCTAAATATTTAGTTAAGAGTGAAGTTTACCTTTACTTTTTACGTCAAACAATGCAACAGCAAAAGTAAGGTTATGGCTGAGCTTAGTGGAAAATTTATACACATGTATATTTTTTATAATGTTTTGGAAGTATGTAAATATTCACGTTTTTGAAAAGGTCTTTACATTCTAAAAAACAATAAAACAAGAAACACACGAGAGTACTGATTAAAAGAAAAATATATTAGTCACTAATGAAGTAACATCACTTGCCTGTTTTTATTCATTTTTCCAAGGCTTAAAGCTAGGAATAACCGCTATACAAAACTGATATTCATTTTATACTGTGAAAAGCTGATTGAAAACATATCTGGTTTAAATTTTATGTCTATTTTTATTTTGTTTGTTGCATTAATGGTTTTCTTGTAGTTACCAATAAAATTAATTCTATACAAATAAAACAAGTGGGTTGAAACGCACGCAGCTGTAAAATAAAATTACTTGCAATATTCTCCTTGTCATCCTTGTACATAAAGTATTTATAAGGAAGTTAACGCCTATTCAGTTTATGATATGTGACCTTACCTATTTAAATTGCAGATTTATGGTTGCCAGTTATATCAAATTATTTGCTGTATCGAATTTCTTACAATAGTACCTTTGGAAAGATTATATTTAACACGACTCTGCTTCATATATAGAAAGAGAATAGCAGAGAAATTCAGTCAGTCATTGACAACATTTATGAAAATTTTAGCGAAGCCATACTTACAGAAATGAATTTATTTTGTTTGTTGCATTAATGGTTTTCTTGTAGTTACCAATACAAATTAATTCTATCTTACAATATTACCTTTTGAAAGATTATATTTAACACGACTCTTCTTCATATATAGATAGAGAATAGCAGAGAAATTCAGTCAGTCATTGACAACATTTATGAAAATTTTAGCAAAGCCATACTTACAGAAATGAACAGGACTGTGCCTAAGTATAACTCTGTAAAAAATAATAAAAAGGTCCTTTTTAAAATGCAAGGGACCAAGAAGTGTGAAAACAGCATTACGGCGGGATTATATGCTAGCAAGGGACACTTTTGATAAGATACTACGTACAGAAACTCACTAACACACGACATTGAATCAATGTCAAAATCAAACCTTAAGGAATTATGGGATAAAATAAGCAACGGACAAATCAATTCCAGTTGAAATCACGGATTGTAACGGCAGTGTAATTTGCGATGAAAAATTAGTTTTAGAGAAATGGAGAAAACACTTCAAAAATCTGTATTATGGTGTTGATAACATGGAGTTCAACGCGAAGCATTTTCAACCTGCAAAAATACACAGAATTCTTTTAGAAAGCAACATTGATGATCCTTTGTACACACCAAATGACTACTTGAATAAAAATATCACCATTGAAGAGATTTGCTTTGTAGTGGAACACGCAAACTCTAAATCAGCATGCGGTCACAACAAAATTCCATCAGTTATAAGTTTACTTCATCAGCCTTTTCAGCTTATATTTGACTCAAGTATTATCCCTACAATATGGAGAAAAGCTGTCATATGTCCAATTCATAAAGACCCAACAACTGATCCCCGTTTCCCAGTGAACTACAGAGGTGTAAGTTTGCTATCATGTGCAAGTAAATTATTTACAACAGAACGGCTTCCGGAAAAATAGGTCTTGCGAAGATCATGCCTTTACACTGAATAGTATCATTCGGAACAACTCTAATGTATTCGCCACCTTTATAGATCTTCGAAAATGTTTTGACTTTATTAATCGTGACATGATGCTATAAAAACTTCTTCTTAATGGAATTGATGGGAAACTTTACAATTCTGTTAAATACATATATCAACATTCTTGCTCTTGTGTAAGGATAAGTGGAAAACTGACAGATTGGTTTGACTGTGAGTTAGGTACGAAACCGGGGGACAATCTTTCGCCGACGCTATTTGCCGTCTTCATAAATGACTTTGTGAAAGAATAAACGACCTAAACATCGGTTTCAATATTAGCGGGAGTAACATTGCTTTATGCAGACGACATCGTTTTATTAGCAAAATCAGAAGAAAACCTACAAACGTTGTTAGATACCTTACATGATTGGTGTAAGCGGTGGAAGGTTCTCATCAATATTGAAAAATTTAAATAATACAGAACGTTACAGACGAATAATGTTTTCAAGATAAGTAATAACGTTTTAGAAACTGTCCAAACTTACACATATCTAGATGTTTCAACAGTAACGGAAACTTCACGAACAACGCTAAAATTATATAAAAAATTCAACGCTCTAAGTCGCTCGGTATTGAAACTTTTGAAAAACTGTTTTATTCATGCGTAGTACCAATACTGGATTACTGTTCTGGCGTCTGGGGATACCGAAAATTTAAGTGTCTGGAAAATATACAGCACCGGGCAATTAGGTACTATCTTGGTGTTCACCGTTTTGCACCAGTACTCGCCATTACGGGTGATGTCGCGTGGCTCACGGTGGATTAACATCATCCGTTATTGGGACAGACTACTATCTTTCCGTGATAATCGCTTAACAAGTAATGCTTTGAAATGAATTATAATTTATGCTCAAATAACTGGTACAGTGATATAAAGAAAATATTGTCCACAATTGGTTTGGTCGAATTTTTCAATAACAAAACTTCAATCAATTTAGATCTTGCAATGACAAAAATCAACGATTATTATAGTATTGTTTGGAAAAATGATATTGAAAATGTGTCCAAACTGAAAAAATATTCAAGACGTCGTTTGACACTGAAGACTATATCAAATTGAATTTGTTAAGGAATGAACGTTCACTTCTTGCACAATTAAGATGCGACATATTACCACTACGGATTGAAACTGGTCGATATATTGGTGAAATATTAGAGAACATATTATGTCGATTTTGTAGTAGTCAGTTATTATTGAAAGTGAGACTCATTTTGTGATAGGCTGTTCATTTTATAAACATGTTCGATTTGATTGTTTTGCAGATGTTTATGGTACTGATGAATTTGACAGTAAATCTGATACTGAGAAACTGATATATCTGACTAAAAATAAACCTCGGACACTTGCCAAATACATTGTTAAGGCTTACTTACACAGAAGAGAAAAATGTATAGATAATGTATGTTCTAAAAATATTGGTTATAAAAGTTGTTCAGCAATAGTTTTAAGCTTCACACGTTTAGTGAAATAACCATTTTGTCATGTAAGTGTCATCCCAGTATTAAGATCAGCTATTTTTCTCAGACACAACTCCTATACTAATATCCTAGACATCAACGCAAGTATTTTATACAAATTTATTTTGTTTTCGATTTAATATAGAGGAAAATATTTTAAACTTCTCATGTAAACTAATAGCCTATTTCTTTCGGAAATGAAAAGAGATTTATAATAGAATGAAAAAAATAATGAGTAATTGCTGTAACTGGTGGCTTAAAGTCACCAGCTGCCAAGCACTCAGTGGTTGTCAAGGAAATAACTGGTCTAAAGGGGAAGTAATTTATTGCCAAAGGAGTTCATTGTTGCTAGCAGCCAAGTACGTCAATGGCTGCTTAATGAATTCACTGGTGACAAGAGGATGCTAAAGTTGCTAAGGAAATCACTGATTGCAAGGGGAAGTCACTGGTTGGTAGGGGACTGATTTGATGCAAGGAAATTTATGGTGGCTAAGAAAGTCATTTGTTCCTAGAGGAAGTCATTGGTTGCCAAGAAAGTCACTGGTTGCTAGAGGACTAAGTTATTACTAAGAAAGTCAATGATTGCAAAGGAAGTCGCTTGAATCAAGCGGAAGACACTGGTTGCTAGGGTAAGTAACTGGTTGCTAAGGAAGTCAGTGGTTTTAAGGTAAGTCGCTTGAAGCAAGGCTTTTCTGGTACATTTGTAACTCAATATACAGACAAGGATTCCAAGGGCGTGGTCAGTTGCAATCCCAGGAAAATAATTTCAACAAACTCTATGCCTTGTGGTATTGCAGCAGAATATTTTAAAAAGTTTTCCTGTATAAGTCTATGCAAAACAAGTGACACCCCGGGCGGGGCCAATATTGACCAGAGGGGCAAGATTTGAACAAACTTGATAGAGGTTCATTATACAATGATACATTCTAGATATCTAAGCTCTAGGCATTGTGGTTTTGAAAAAAAGTATTTTTCAAGGTTTTTTTCATAGATTTATGTAGAACAAGTAAACCCCCGGGCAGGGTTAATGTTGGTCCTGGGGCAAGATTTGAACAAACCTAGTAGAGGCCCACTAGTCAGTGCTACATACTAAATATTTAACCTCTAAACCTTTTGGTTTTGCAAAATATTTTTTTTTTTTTAATTTTTCCTATAACAAGTGACCCCCGGGCAGGGTTAATTTTGACCCTGATGGCATTATTTAAACAAAGTAGAAGAATTTCTTAAGTTTTCCTATCTGAATATATGTACACCATGTGACCCCGGGCAGGGTCAATTTTGAAACCCAGGACCAATATTTGAACAAATCTGATAGAAACCACTGGACAATGCTACATACTAAATATCTAAGTTCTAGACCTTGCGGTTTTGCAGGAGAATATTTTTAAGTTTTATCTTTATTAGTCTATACAAAATCTACTGATTTTGACCCGGGGGTCATGATTTGAACAATCTTGGTAGAGGTCTACTAGGAAATGGTACATGCCAAATACATGTATCTAAGCTCTTGGCCTTGCTGTTTTTGAAAAAGATGTTTAAAGTTTTTCCTATTTGTTGCCACAGCAACTAGAGTAATGCTTTGAACAAGTTTGGTAAGACTTTATGCAAGCAACATCCCAAATAAAGATAGATCGTTTCCATTGTTCTCCATGTGATTTTACTTGATCTCTGTATTTACATCATATCACTTACCTCTGAAATAAAACAACAACATCACTGTTCGCTGGGTAGAACATGTTTGCTATAAATAAAAACAACCACGTAATCTAGTTTTTAAATGATAAGGAAACTCAAGTTTTTAAATCAAGGGTATATACACTATTACATTGTTTTTCAGGTTTGTTTTTGACAGGTTAATGCGGAGTGTTGAGAACAAAATATGAATGGGGCACTCGAAATTTATCAAAACCTAGAAGCTTACCAATAACCTTTGGCTTTCTCTTTGTGTCTTATTCCCCCTGGAGGGAAACTGTAGAGCAATTTATTTAACTACTTGTTTCGAAATCAAGAATAAACAACTCATTATATTTCAAATAAATCACAAAATAAGGAAATGGAAGTAGTCGATGCTGAACCATTACTAAATGAAAAAAATAATTTAAAGTCACTTATGTACGCTAGCATGTTACAGTTCGAGCCAGCTTGTGATAATTTGAAAGTTTTAAGTAAAAATGATAATGGAATTGACAGTGTTATGATGTACATAATGAAATTCAATAGTTCAATGTAATATCTAGCAATAGGTTTATCAGCTACATGTAGTTGACATGCCCGGAATTACTAGTAGTTACAGAATGAAAGGAGACATGTGTCAAAGAGGGCACAATTAATGAATTTCTTCAACATCTTTCAAGACATGAGGAAGTGACAGCTAACACAATGTGCAATATACTCATGATTGACCTTTAATTTCAAAATATGATCTTTCAGCTTCACACCATGGTATTTCCTATGACGTACCGTGTCATTGTGTTGAACATTTATGTCAAGTCACTATAAAATCAATTGATGCACGAGGTCAAAATCTAACGATTGTCTACTTTTAAACTCAAAGCGTGACATCGACCCTAGTCTTTCTGACTTGGGTCATTCGTACGACACACCATGCAGTTTTTACGGACATCTTAACAAAGTGACTCCAAATGTTTTGCATTTTGACCTTAAAATGACATTGACCTCAATGTTTTATTTTAAAATTTACCTTGACCATAAAGTTGCAAGATTTTATGAAAATGTACAAAATAAGGAAATGGAAGTAGTCGATGCTGAACCATTACTAAATGAAAAAAAGAATTTAAAGTCACTTATGTACGCTAGCATGTTACAGTTCGAGCCAGCTTGTGATAATTTGAAAGTTTTAAGTAAAAATGATAATGGAATTGACAGTGTTATGATGTACATAATGAAATTCAATAGTTCAATGTAATATCTAGCAATAGGTTTATCAGCTACATGTAGTTGACATGCCCGGAATTACTAGTAGTTACAGAATGAAAGGAGACATGTGTCAAAGAGGGCACAATTAATGAATTTCTTCAACATCTTTCAAGACATGAGGAAGTGACAGCTAACACAATGTGCAATATACTCATGATTGACCTTTAATTTCAAAATATGATCTTTCAGCTTCACACCATGGTATTTCCTATGACGTACCGTGTCATTGTGTTGAACATTTATGACAAGTCACTATAAAATCAATTGATGCACGAGGTCAAAATCTAACGATTGTCTACTTTTAAACTCAAAGCGTGACATCGACCCTAGTCTTTCTGACTTGGGTCATTCGTACGACACACCATGCAGTTTTTACGGACATCTTAACAAAGTGACTCCAAATGTTTTGCATTTTGACCTTAAAATGACATTGACCTCAATGTTTTATTTTAAAATTTACCTTGACCATAAAGTTGCAAGATTTTATGAAAATGTAAAAAACTTTATGATGAATACATATTTAGGATAATATATTAAGGAAACTGCCACATTGTTTTGGACGCCATCTTGGATTTCTCGTCACCATTTTTATTAAGTATGCCTAAAGGGCCAGATAAGTTTAATATTTAGGAACAATTTGGTGTACAACATATTTCACTAACAGACAGGCTCAACATGCTCTTTAAATAAATACTTTTTTGTGTTTAAAGTCACTTTAGTTATTTGTAGCCGTAAAAGAAAACTGTTTTATAGAATAGATGTACGCCTTTTTTAAAGTCCTTATATAAAATCATTAAACAATAAAGCAAATTTTTTAAATAAGGTTAAGTCTACTGACCTCTGCTTTTGGGAAGTGCAATCAAAAAAATGAAAACAATGTCTACAACGAATAGAACAACAAAACATAATTCGAGATTCAGGAACATTTGGTCAGTTGAAATTTCAATTATTTCTTTTTATTATACCAACGGAAGTCACAGCACCTATTCAATTGCTATGTTATAGCCTCTTCTGGAAGCAGGTTAATCTTTTGCACCATCATTTTCCCCGACTAGACTTGATCATGAGATATGTTTCTTGATAATAAGCATTTTTTGGAAAATAAAAGTATAGTCTAGGTCTGGGAATTTCAACAACAATTCTTAGGTGTTCTGTTTGCTATTAAAATAAAGTTGAATATAATTTAGCGGTCACCGCAATTAAGTTGTCGACATAGACCGATAAATTTCAATTTGCAACTTTTATATTAATATTTAAAGCATCTCTTTCCTGGCTGCCTAAGACTGTGTAACTTCCTTGTCCGTTTATGAGAGAGTATAAACAGTTGTTTTATCGTAATAATTCGTATAATATAGTTTTCACAGTGTGTAGACATCAAATAGATTGGGTATTATGATATTCTTGAATAACTACTGTCAGGAATAGTTTATTGGTGAATCCAAACACGCATTGATATACCAGGGGTATTGATATAAATAATATAATGTTATCTTCAACAAACTGTATAATTCAACCAAGAAAGTTTGAAGATCATCAAAACATAAGAAATCGAAAATTAAATTGCAAATGCATTTTAGCCAGTAACTGGAAAGTGATGAAAGTGTAGCGGTCTTATAAATTACGTATAAGGCTATATAATGACGCTTGTAGTATTTCATTAAAACTCCCTTTTAATTGTACATTTGCAAGACTGCTTACTTTGTATTCTAGCAGGAGTCCGTTCCGATGTTGCCTATTGGCGAGTCGCCAGCTAGTTAAATGATTGTTACCGTATGCCTACCTGCCTGGTGTCTTGTATTAACGGGTAGGATTCGGGAGGTAAATGAGCTCAGAAAGGTGTGTCATCAGTCAGAAATGATTGACCCTATACGTTGGGGTGATATGATAATAAACACCTTGTTTTCACCTCTAACGTCAAAAATGCATAAACTATATCTCCATTTTTCTTTTTATGCTTACAACGTTTCTAAATCTATAGCTAGTCGTTTCCATCCCTAAACAAATAAAGCGATCCAAATGATAGAGCCGATTACTACAATAGGCCACTAAACGTAATCGCAGTATTTGTCTGTTTTAAATTTTTGATCATCTGCTACCCCGTACCAAAGCACAACAGTTTATCTATGGCGAACTACCACGAGAAATGTTCTCAAACTATATATGATTATTGAGGGAAATGAACAAGCTGTTCATTTGCACTCAGATTGAGAAGGACAAATCAAAGGTCTGGTGAAACAGTAGAAGACTACGCTACAGACCTAAATATGATGTATGATAAGGCCCTTAGTTATAGAGATAGAAAAAGAGAGAAGAAGACCTGGTCCGGTGGTATTTTGATGGACTAAGGGATGAAGAAGCACTATTTGAGATTGAGGAAAACAAGGATCGACATGTACAAACGTGTGGAGAGGGGATGGAAAAGCTACTCGGAGTAAGAAACTGTGCTATGGTGTGTACATGGGGCAATTGTAGTCTTCAAGGCAGATACTGGTGCATCAAACACAGTCATCTTATTAAAACAGTTTGAAACTACCAAGGGAAGGAGACCGCAGCTGAGGCAATTTCAATGCAAAAAGTGGGTGGCCTATAAATGAGATGGAAGGGCTGAATTCAGAATGAGGATAGAGCAGTACGATATTGTACATGAAGTTGCTTACATAGAGGAAGAGGGCTTTGAACTTTCACCGGTGATGAGAAAAGGCCACCTGATATTCTGATTAGTCAGAAGAAGTATCAGTGTATCAGTTTGGAGATATCCTGCCTCTAAAACCCTAAGAGCTCCAATGCGACATCTTACTAATAGTGTTCCTTGGCTCCCTTACACACTTTTCAGGACACATTTTTACTTCACTAAGTGCAACCCAAACCTTTGGAGCCTTCCTGCTGACCTGGTTTATGATTTTGCAAGAACAGAACAATGGTAAACAAACAATTTCGAACACGTTGACGAGTTCCAATATCGCACGCTGAGAGCCACAACTGTGCGAGAAGGTACCTAACGGCCAATACCTAGCGAAGCAAGGAACAATACTTCATAAAGTCTAAACTGGTAAACTACAAACGTGGCGATCTGGTATGGTGCTTGCACGAGTAAAGGAACTTAAAACCACACCAACACAGGGGATGAAATTTGACGGTCCATATCTCGTTACCGGCACAAAATCTGCTTTAGACATAGAAGTTCAATGTGACGAAAGGGGTAAGAAAAGCTGTTGCATCATGACAAACATAAGCCGTATCAAAGTGTTAATATAGAGATACATTAGGCGATGAGACAAAAGAAGAAATACTAGTAACAGTAACAGTAACAGTGAGATCTGCTTTGTATCATAATCAACAAAGATGAATCTGGTTAATATTACTGTTAAATATTAAACTTTATCAAGGTGAATGTAAAGTTGATGCTATATATTACATATGCCCTATGCTATATGTACAACTGATTTTTTGGGTATCAAACCCTAAGTGATAATGTCTGTTAACACATAAAAAGGCAAACTGGTTGAACGATAAGTTCTACCAACATTATTAGGTGTCGTCCCCTGAAACGCATTGAAAACAAAATGAATATAAGACATGTAAGAAATAACTTACATGTATATCTATTATTCGATTGTGTGCCGATATAAATGAAAATAAACATTGAAAACTAGATGAATTATCATTTAATGGCTAATGGTTAATCACTCGACCACCGTGTCACCTACTAGCGACATACATGTACTTCTGGCTGAAGTAGATGAAGTAACATATTAAGGTGTAACCTTTGATACCTATAAAAAGCTACAACTACAGGAGCGATCAGTACTCAAGCAGCTAGCTGGTTAACAATGACCAATTGATGCATGTAACATAGTTAATACAATGAGCTTAAAAAGTATATTTTAGATAGGTTACGTCCCATTACTAATACTGCTCAGAAAACGGAGTGGCCACTGCAAAGGCAAACCAGCAAGCTTTGATTGGGTAGATTTGTGGATGAAACCTAAGAATTGTTAATAAAACAATGCGTACAACATCAAACAAGAGCTGTTTGAAAAACACGTATGTCCCCTTTAATGAAACTGGATATGTGGGGAAAAAGTAGAACTATCCAAGGAACTGTTTTTAAAATAAAACCACTGTGAAAAAATAATCGTTTTAAGCCTTAAAAACTGTTGGCCTTAAAAAAATAAAATATTTGGCCTTAAAAAATAAATAAAAAGAATATTTTGCCTTCAAAACAAATATTCGGCCTTAGAAAAAAAAATACAGTGGGCCTTAAAAAAGTTGGTCTTAAAACAGTCATGCGGCCTTAAACACAAAAGAAAAGTCCCTTTGACCTTTGGCATTCTGACCTCTAAATTATTAGGGGTCATCTGCTGGTCTTGCCCATCCTCCACATCAATTTCAAGATATTAAGCCCACCCGTTCTCGAGTTATCGTCCGGAAACCGTCTAACAATCCGGTGTCAGTGTGACCTTTGACCTACTGACCTAAAATCAATAGGGGTCATCTGCTAGTCATGAACAACCTCCACATCAAGTTTCAAGATGCTAGGCGGAAGCGTTCTCAAGTTATCGTCTGGAAACCATTCTCCAATTCCAGGTCACTGTTACCTTGACGTTTGACCAACTGACCTCTCTATCAAGTTGCATGGTGCTAGGCGTATGCGTTCTTGAGTTATCGTCCGGAAACAGTTTTACAATTCCGGGTCACTGTGACATTGACCTTTGACCTACTGACCTCACAATCCATAACAGTCATCTGCTGGTCATGATCAACGTCTACATTTAGTTTCAAGATGTTAGGCAGAAGCGTTCTTGAGTTATCGTCCGGAATCTGTTTTACTCTTTTAGGTCACTGTGACATTGACCTTTGACCTACTGACCTCACAATCAATAAGAGTAAATTGCTGGTCATGACCAACGTCTACCTTTAGTTTCAAGATGCTAGACAGAAGCTTTCTTAAGTTATAGTCCGGAAACCACTTGGTAGACAGACGGAAATACGGACTAACAGACCGACGGACTGACATTTGTAAACCATTATACCCCTCTTCTTTGAAGGGGTCATAAAAAAGGAGTTTTAATCTCGGTCCCCGCATATGTCACGATGGTGATGTCCGTAGACAAAGGGATTAATTCAATATTGCCCCTTTCTCTCTTTGTAACTGATTCCGTCAGGAAAAAAACTGTTAAGAACGATAAATCTAAGAACTTTTATCATTATAAATTTCCAAATAAGGCAACAGAAGTAGTCGATGCAAATTCATTACTTAGTAAAAAAGAGGATGGAAAGGGATTAAGGGAGATTACACATGTGTGTAAGAGATTGCGTTTGATGAATCCCTTCAAAAACGTTTGAGGCATTAGGAAGTGGCAGATATTACAAGGTGTTATGTACCTATTTTCGACCTTTAAGTTCAAAATGTGACAACGACCTTTCAGGTACATGTACATACCAATAGCTTCCCACGACACATTGTGTCATTTTTTGTCGTTATTCATTTACGTCTAGTGACTTCAAACTCTGCCCAGACAAGTCTAATGTACCCATATTCTATCTTTTAACTCAAAGCGTGACTTTGATCTTTGAGCTACTGACCTGGGTTCTTGGCGCAAGACACCATTCTATTGCGATTAACATTTTGCAAAGTGACTTCATCAGTCCTCGATTCTTTAATAATTTACAGCCCGGACACGATATCCGGACGGACGGACGCACGCACGCATGAACTCCCGTAATACGCCGAACCACCATTGTGGCAACTATGCCGAGCCATCGCCAGCGGGCTCGAAAATAGCACTGTCACATGACAAAAAGCAGAAATACATTTTTTGTATCAATGTTTGGTTGATTTTTACATTTGGAGCTTGAAATGACATTGGCATTGATCTTCAAGTGGTGGTAAAATTTGATATTGAATATTGTTTGTTTTGCATTTAACTTAAAATTTACCTTGACCATAAAGGAGTCAGTTTTGTAAGCACAAGTAAATCACTTTATGGCGTGAATTACATGTTTTGTGTTTCCATGTAAATATATTTTTGTATTAAACGTTACATTTATAACAAATCGTCTACACGCGGACACATACATATGTTAGTGTCATTGAACTTATGTCGGCTGTCTTTAACGTCATCGTAGACTTCTCGAAACGCCACCAATTTTGATATAGAGTATGCCGGTAAGGCTAGTTTTATTATAACTGGAAATCACTAAAACTCAATACATTTTGACAACCAGTTTTGGTATTATTAAACCCTTTTGGTATTATTTACTTCACCTGTCATCATTTAATTAATCTAGTATTATTTGAAATTCGTACGATTCCATTTTAGTCTGCATGCATCCGTCATATAGAGAAATGCTGTGCAATTGCTATATGTATGCCAGATGTTGATTTGTCCGTGTATTGACTGATTCAATAAAAGATAACTGGTATATCGGCTTTCTCCTGACTTTACCTATCCTGTCTACGGTTAACACTACAGGAATCCATAAAGGACTTCTCTCAGGAAGAGCTATTGTACTCGTATATTCTTATTTGTCAATATTGTACCCGGGGACTGGCAGGTTTACAGACTTAAATGATCCACTTTGGTGTTGAAAGTCACTTTACCTATAAGTAGACATAATTGGAGAAAGGTGTTATAGAGTTAATCAGGCCTTATTTATGAAATACAAATGTAATATCCGTTCCAGTGGTGTTCAACGTTTAAAAAAACAATGATTTGGAGTGCTGATGCGCAGTTATTAGCCACGAAAGAGTTGTGTATCATATGATAACAACGCCGAAAAGGATTTTATTTCAATTCTAACATGACCAGATATTACAAAAAGAGAATAGATGCAAAGCGAATATTATTTAAGGCACCATATGACGTCATTTTTGTCGACATATCGACTCGCGCATTGTTTAATTTATACTAATTTATTTTATGTCGATTGTGAAACAAGTTATACAACTACAATATTAATCACTCTCGACACCTCATTCCTGATGGTATCCATCGCCGTGAGGGTATGAGAGAAGAGAAGCCATTGTTGATGGCAAAATAAACCTATTTTTTACTTTTTGTATATACATGAAGAGACAAAATCGCCAGTCAGGTTAGAATTAGTTATTACTATCGTCTCAGCTAAAAACCTTAAACAATGAATTCTACTGACCTTTGCTGTTTGGAAATGCAATCCAAATAATCACAGCAATGTCTACAACGATTAGAACAATAATCACCGCTATAATTACATAGACTGCGTATTTCATCCTGTTCGGTAGATCTTTCCAGTGAATGTTTCTGTTTGCATTTTGAATACGATTCGTTTCGGTTTCCTTGGTACCAAATCTTAATCTTTTCATAATGACCTGCATTTTCTCCTGTATCTCCTGAATTCGGGGTGGTTGTATGCGCAACACTTTCTGTACTGATCGTAGTATTCATGTATGAAGCGGCATCGCTACGTTTTGTGTGAGCGAGTTTTAGTTCAATATCACTAATCTCCATTTTTAAGGACCGAACGTCTACATGTCTCTAATAATTTAACTTTTACATATCCTCGTCGATTGCAACTTCCTCTTTACCATTTTTATTGGACCATCTATGCCGTTTTATTTCAATGTGTGCCATGGTGCATGGTTTTCGTAAATAATACGATTATAACGAAAGCGCATACCGTGACAAAGTGTATCAACAAGTTGTTACAATGTACACTAAACAAAACTTCTAACGCACCACCTGCCTTTTTCCTTCTTTATTTATCAGCCCTTCCAATATCTGCCAGCTTATTTTTAGCTATTGGTGCACGAAAGCTATCATATCTTGCATTTATGAAGACACTAGGTAGATACTTCAGTCACACGAATTTCATAAAGATCTAGTGGCACAAATCATGTGGCAGAGAATTTTACTTTAACGTTTAAACCTCCGTAGATTTAACATGTGTTTTTGCCTTGATGCTCTTCATTGGGAAAACCACTCTTAAAATGTTCATCCATATGAAATTTGTACCACTCAGTCATTTTGAAATTTCATATAACAGAAGTATCTACCCAATGTCTTCATAATTGCAAGATATGATGCCGTTCGTGAAGCGATAGCTAAAAATAAGAGGACATACATGGGGACTCTCGGTAATTAAATAAAGAAGGAAAAAGGCAGGTGGCGCGTTAGAAGTTTTGTTTAGTGTATATCGTAGCAATTCGTATAATATAGATTTCACAGTGCGTAGTCATCACAAAGATTGGGTATTATGATTGACTTATGATGGACTACTTAAACTACTGTCAGGAATAGTATCTTGGTGAATCCAAACACTCATTGATATATTAATATAAATAATATGTTTTTATAACTGTACAATCCAACCAAGAAAGATCATCAAAACTTCTTAAGAAATTGCAAATATATTTCAACCAATAAAAGTGTTACTGTATGGTATTACAGTATAAGGCTATAACGTTAAAATTCCATCAGGGATCCGTCGGATATGGCCGGTTTGTGAGCTCCAGCTAATCAAATCATGGTTACCGTATGACTACCTGCAACCTGATGTTTGAAATCCTTACAGTGTGAAAATATATCATAAGCATGTGCTATAAATATCAATTGATGCGTAATTTGTTTATCTTAATATTCAGTGTTTTGACATTTATTACCATATAAGTTTATTTCTATTTTGTAAATTCATGTTCAATTTAAAGTCGTAAGTTTCTATGAAGGGAGTGTTTATCAACTAGTTAAAGTCTCGTTTAGTGTAAACATCAGTAATTATGCAAAAACTATGCATGAATCTGGTTTGCAACACATGAAAGCACCTGTAACATTTATACATTAAATCATAAGGAAAATGTTAACGCTCAGGGTGTAGAGAGCTAGACAGTTTGTATCAAGAGGTATATACATGTAGCAACGATTCTTTCCAAATTTAATGGAATATCTTTCATTTACTATATTTTCTTTTTCTTTCTTTCTTTTTTGCTATGCTTCCGTGACTTTTTCACAAATTGACAACTTTATCTGGCGTTTACAAGTGCCTCGTGGTTTCTTTATTTAACTTTCTTTTCGGTATCTATGCTGTTTGGGTTATCTCTACTTTTTGGGGGTAGAAAAAAGGCACGGGGTTTTATAAACATTTGTGCGGGAAATATCTGGCACTTCGAGGTTAGCTATTGAAGAATAAGGTTTTGTCTTGCCAGCTAAATTATTTTTACTGAGTTTGAAAGATAACAATGATATTAGTTATTATTAATGTATATACCGAGAAGTCAGGCGGTGAAAGAGACACTTCATATATACTGTTTGTAGCATCTGGATTCTCTCTACCGCCCCCCTCCCGCCTCAATAAAACAATGAGGGTAAAAAAGATCAATAATTGGAGTGGGTTGGGGCAGCCGGCTCGCAGTATTCCTGTCTTTTCGTTATACATTCAATTTTCATATGCGTATTGTCTGAGAAGGGGTTATTGTGACTGGGGTTGTAGTAGAACTGTATTGAAGCAATCACTCCTGAATGTATTATTCAATATTGAAGTTGCTCGTAAATAAAATTTGATTGTACTGTTGAATAAATCGAGACTGTAGAGACGGTAGCAACCTATCCTTCTTGTACAAACATATTTGTTGTTGTGTTGTTCTATATTAAGGAATAGTTTAGAAAAGAAGTCTTTTATATTTTCAGACAAACAATGTTAGGGAGAAAATAATTGGTGTTATAACGCACTTAACTTGTAAGAAGACGGCCAAGTAACTAATGAATAGTTTAATATACCAGTTGGCTTATTGAAAGGCTAAGTCGTACTTAACAAAATTTGAAACATGAAGTTTTATATGCTGACCAGTGTAAAAAGTTATTGAAAAACATATTACAGTAATATCCCTATTTTTTAATGTTTTGAGATAGATCCCAATCAAGTAGTTGTTGTAATTATGTATTATTATCTATTTCTTTTCTCAACAATTTACTTAATAATAGAAAGCATATTTGTTACTTAAGTTTGTGTTACTGAAAATATTTACTCATATGCCAAAAGGGTGTTTATACATATGATTGAATGTAGACTAGTTACTAGTCTGATAAAATTTGTGTTTTTTCTATATACTATATTTCATGCACTATTTCCAGTCTATTTTATATGATTTTGCTTTTTACACTGGGGCAGTTTTATCAGACTAGTAAAAGGCGAAATGGCCTGAGAAGCATGATTGGCACCTAAAAGCTATAAAATAAACCATGGCTAATTCCTTTGATTGCTGATAACCTCTTGTGGTCAGTAATTCATTTGTATAACTGCTGTGAAGTCATTTATCGAGATGCAGATTATCAATAATTCAACCAACTAATGTAGTTATTTTAATTCACCATTATTTCGTCCTTATTTTAAAAAATTGGAAAACTGTATAACAGTGAAAATAATTTTTTAGTCTTGCAACAAGTATCTGTTTCTGTGCTGTAACAAAGCCAATTAGGTACCACATACGAGAATTCAAGCCAAACAATAACTGAAATGATTTTCTAAGCATCCACTAAAATCTTGTTTCCTAAACCCCTGTTAGTTTTATATTGTTATTATATAATGCGAGTCTTTAAAATGTTAAAAACCATTATAATTAAGAAAAGATTAATATGATTAACTGTTTCATGTATCATGTATTATGTGTTGTATGTGGTATGTGTGAGGATGTCAGTGTGTTGCATCTACCTGACCTATGTCGAAATTGAGCCATGTCTAGCAAAAAAGTACTCCGTCAAAGCACATAATTGTAAAATTATCGCAAGTCATGTCACTATTTATTCCAAAAGATATATCTTTCTACTGACATCTTTCAATATCTTTCTAATTTAAAAGTGATATCTTTCGTTTTAAAAGAGATATCTCTTACACGCTGAGAGATATCTTTGTATCACAGAAAGATATCTCATGAATTTTAAGGCATATCTTCTGTTAAACATCATTTGAAGGATATGTTTCTGTTCTCAAAGTTAAAGAGGTATCTCTTTAAGTGTTAGATGATAACTATCTATTTTTATTAGATTTCTCAATTGCAGAGATATTTTTTGAGAAAGGAGAGATGTCTCTGCATGTTAGAGAGATATATCTATTGCATTGAGAGATATATCTTTATTATTGGGAGATATCTTTGAAAACAAGAGAAATATCTCTACTTAAAGAAAGATATCTTCTCCTTTACAGAGATATCTCTGAATTTAAGAGATGTTTCCCATATTTTAAAAGATATCTTTATGAAATAATCTAGAGATTTTCGTTTTATATAAAAGTAAATTGTCTTGCCATTTTTAACCTTTTTCGCCTTCTACATGCTTCATATTTTGTATTAAATATCATAGATTTTGTCAGTTGGTACTATTCTACATACTATATGATTACTTTATTGGACAATGTTCCCACTTCATCAATGTATTATGTTTATTATAAAAATTGTTCTGCGAAATATATTATACTCAACACGATTTATTTTGCATTTGACTTTCAGAAAACATTAATTGAGGATATTATTTGGAGCCTGCATGATCTGTATAGAAACTGGGCAATTTCCCCACTTCACCAGGTTATTGCCCAGTACAGCAATACACGTTATCTTATTGTCAATACTCAAAATAATTCTTGCACACACTTTGATATATTCGATGAATGTACATGTCTTTAAATATTACTATGTAAATCAGGAAGTTTTACTATGGTTAAAGTATCCTGCAGGCCAAGCTTGTTAGAAGATAGCTATATCGAAAGTACCATTAGCTGTTCAAAACGAAATCAGGATGTTTTGTGCAAAGACCCATATATGTTAACACAAGTTTTACGTCATGTGAAAAGTGTTCTTCTGTGCATTTTCATAAACAAATACTGGCACATTTTATGCATAAGGCAACAAATGTAACCATGGAGTCATTTCAAAAAGTAAAATTTTATCACTATGAAAAAATAAAACGTAATTACATGTATTTCAATTCAAGATCATGTAAATCCTATCTTCTAGTTTCAAGGTTCTAATGACAACTGACCACTAGTTACCACAATAGATTTTATCGGCTGTATATTATAAACACCATAAAACACACATACTCAGTTAAATATAAAGACCCAAGTCGCGTAAAACCTAACATTATCGTTAAAATTACATTAACAAATTGAAATATATCAATTATTAGATTAAGACTTTTTTCGGGAATCTCATTTGTTTTTGGCTGTTTTCGGAAAATATTTTTGTTTCGGTATTCAGTTATACAGTGGCGCTCACGTTTTTGGTCCGTTTACCTCATTGTTGTTACCGCGTTGAAAACGCCGGGTAAACGCGGTCAATTTCACGCGTACTAGCATTTTTAGTAATAAATATTCAGTCAAATCACTAGAATCTATTTTTGTGACAGGGATAGTAGGCTGTACCGACATGAAATAAAATTTGTATCTGTGAATCAACATAACCTCTTTAGGCCCTACAACATTTGTGTAGAGACAAACTAATTCATTGGCTCATCCTTTTGACCCAGATTTTTTATCTAATTTTTTATAGTTGTCGACCATCCAAAATCTATCTCCCCAAGCTTCAACGTTGTATTAATTTAGTCACACTAACTTTTTCAAGACAATCTCAAATTTAAAACGCTGAGATAACACTCAATTTCCATCTATCATTTAGTACACATTTACAGCTCGTCAGGATGGGGATATCAATGGTTTTATACTCCGGGTACTGATATACTATTTATCATGTTAATATTTGGGAAATTTGGTTCCTCTGCTTTACTCGTTGATGTCTTGATGCATCTTTAATATTGTAATGTACAAAATCAAAGACGACTGCTTACCATTAGCTTTTAATTTATCTTTGTCGGTGCTTTATCGAAAAATAACGGTGGATTATATTCCGATGAACGCACTGTCCTCAGTGAAAATTATCAAAATCTGTTACCCAGATTAATGTCAAAAAGTATACCGAGCATTAGGGCTGAAACGAATACACTATTAGGGGCGAATACGATACGTATCGATTGAATTATGGACCTGTAACATCACAGTCAACTCCCTGATTCAGAGACTTCTCCGAAAGCTAAAGGCATACTATATATCCAGTAACTTAACTTCGTTAAATAGGAAGCAAATAATGGTACACATTAAATCTACCGCCTATTTTCAGATATGAATGCATTGCAATTTCACTGTCCCAAATGAAGGTGCATCATCATGCACGGAAATCAAAATGCTTTCGAACAGACATCATTTACATATGAATGCAAGTTCATACTCAAATATACATGACAATAATGAACAGGACCTGGTGAATATTCAAGAGTTCTTAACTAGATTTCAAAGAATTGAGCAATGTTAACACTTTTAATCTGAAAATCAATTTATTCTATTAAAGAAGTGTACCACTATAGTTTTACAGTACTACATATTAACATATTATTATTTTAGTCTTTCATGCCCTATAGCAATACAGCTTAACCATGATTAAGTGAGAAATATGTGTACATATGTAATTGGTTTTTAAGCAATTGAAGAGTCAGTAAATGTTTTTTCCTATACCTATTTAATCTTTGTATTCAATTATTTAAATATCTACTTGGTACATGGCAGAATACAAGAACAAAATAATCTTAAAATGATCATAAAATGATTATGATTACAGCCCATTTTTGGCTGTAATCGATTAAATTATGATTAAAGTAATCAGAAAAATGCATGATTAATGATTAAGCCTGATTACTGGAAAATATTAATCGATTATTAATCATTATGATTACTTTTTTTATGATTACCCCATGTCTGACTTTAAGCTTGGAACAATGCAGTACATAATAGTTGTACTTAAGATTCTTATTACTGATTAAACAATACATACAGTATACATATCGGTCAGCTTTACATTGAAGTGTTGTACATAATACTTTCTATAAGCATAGCACAATGCATATATATGCCCTAAAGATTCTAAGTACTTATTATACTATTATTTCAGATTCACTATCATAGAGACGTTTACAAACATATTGTGATTACACTTTTGTTTTGCATTCGTCCTCTGTACTGAAATTCAAAAATGAATAAAATTCCCTTCAGGTATTTCCCTGTGTATACCAGTTTTACAAATATTTCCCTCGGGTTGTACTGTAATTTTAACATACAAAAAAACGTATGGAACTCACATTCTACTGCTGATATACTTTTAATTCTTAAGCAATATTAACGAAAAGTTATTCCTTTGGGGTGTTGGTATAGCAACCCGTTTCTATAATAAAATTATGACTTGAACAACGGAATCTTTCTTGTTCAAATTTCTATGAATATGACATACCAACTTGTAAATAAGTTTCTGTGTTCAATAAAGATTTAAATTGACAATAGTGACTGCATCTATTAGAAGAATTTATCTGTTCATGCCATTCGTGTCTCTTGCAATATGCCGACCTTTGTTTAAGTATATTTATAAATAGCTTGATATCCCAAGCATATTGAGATATCCATATAAAACCAAAGCCATAACTGAACAATATATTTTTAACATTCTTTACCCATGTATTACGACCAATATCATCTAACTGTTTAAGCACTTTGTAACAAATTTTTGAGTATCAATTATCAGCCATATGAAGAAGTTTGCACCAGTATTTGATACAATTTGTAAAGTAAGTAATACATAAAGGTCACCACATTCTTCCAGTGGCATACTAGTATAAGTAATAATTTTAACTCCTACAAGTTTTCTGCAAAATTTGTTATGTACGGACTCTATAATTTCTGAGTAATGAAAGCCCCAAATTTATCGATAGCACTTTATTGGTTTCAATCAATCAGTCAGTTTAAACATTTCTCTAGTAGGAAAATATCTAAAAGTTTTTTGGTACATGTACCTATAAAATTAATGGCACAAATAGCTTTTTGTGCCTGAGCATTTGTTTCTGTTGAGCTAAGTACCATGACAGTTTTGGAGTGAAAATTAAACCATGTATTTATGAAAGGATGTGATTTTAACTAATTTCCCCTTATAAAACCATCGTTCATTATTTCTTAGCGCAGAACCGTTTCTAAAAAGCGATTATTTCAGTATTGTCTCAATTAACTTCCATGCCTGTACATATACAAAATTCATCTATAACATTAAATTGTTTCAGCACACTTTGCAACATCATCTGCACAAAGTAAACATAAGATATCCGGTACATGTATATCGGTCTTAATAAATGTACCGGAATTGCATTTTTCCAGTAAAAGTGTACATAATTCATTTATGTATAATGAGAAAAGTTTTGGGCGTCTTATATCCCCTTGACAGCGCGTATATTACACTGAAAGATATATGTCTTTGCGTCCTGTTTTAACACATGATCTTAGCCGACTATACATAGCTTTCAATACCTGGTAGAAGTTTCCATGAATACCTTTTTCTCACCTATGAGACACATATTTTCGCGAATTTATCGGTGATAGATAACCTTATCTCACATCGTTTATCTCACATCGCTGCCTGACTATTTTACGTTAATTGTAAGCAGACATAAATAACAAAAAAACGCGGCAACAATTGATACTGAACAAGTAGTGTTGCCTTCGGAATCGTGAACAACATGAGACATTGCTATTTGATTATCTTGGGATTTACGATAATTATTAGTTGAGCGGCTAGGTCTAAAGATATATCTGTATTTCATAAACTTTTGTTAGCCATTATAATATAGAGGGTCCTTTTATCACTTTGATACACAAGTAACACACGACCCTTGCAATACATTTATATTTGTACTTCTTTTGGAAATTTTTGGAAATTTAGGGAGATATTTTCAATTCCTTATGTAAACGTATAAAGAAGCACATGTATATAATAGAGTGGATTGATCAAATGAGCAGTAATAGACCATTCTTCAATAACAGTACAAAGTTTATATTCAGTAAAGAAAAATACCTAAAATAGACGAATGCACGTGTTGGAATATGTTATAGTCTATATCACTCTTAAAACGGAGGTTTTATCTTTTCACCCATAATAGGTTTGTCAAGATATAGAGTTCGAATTTAGTACAATATTCATCTTATTTTGTAAAAACTTGATTAACCAGCACTCTAACATACCTGAAATGAGCTTGTTACCGTATTCAATGCTTTTAAAACATGTAAGTTCTATCTAGTTAATTATATTGTTTGCTCATATAGATGAAAATAAACATTGGAAACTAGATGTATTGTCATTTTATAGCTAAGATAGTCAAGATGAAATTTTGTGATATTCAGTATAAATACTTATCTAATGATTAATAATTATATCTACTGATTAGTATATTTTAGTTGTAACTTCATTTTTCTATGAGTATAAACCAGTGCCATGAACACCTCATATCTGAGGACAAGCCTTGTTTCCTTCCAAGCATCACATTTACACCTCACTCATCTGAAATTGAACAGCAGATGATAGGTACACTAAGAAAAAAAATAAGAAACGAAAAGCCTTGTTCTACTCAATTCAGATAAAGGGATCTCAAGCAGCTAGCTGGCAAAACGGGGCCAATTATTATATAATATAAGTATTTTTTCTCGACTTTTTCATTATCTCGATCTTGATATAATTAGATGAATCTTCCTCCATGCTTTGTCTTCGTATCGAACTGTAGTTTTTTGAGCGATCCTATTAAATTAATGACGTTTTTCAATAAGATGTCGAAATGACAGTGGGAAAAATCTAACTTAGCTAATCTTTTATACAAGTCTTCTTAATCACTCAATTTTGACATTTGTCAATTAAAAGCTGAATAGAATAAACATTTGAGTGTCCGACAGCTTGGCTTGGCAAACAATTCAGCGTTGGTTGATTTTAATAACAACACATTTTACGACATGCCGTTAATTGTTCATACCTTTTCAATTTAGAAGCGCCATTTCAAACATCGAGATAAACGTGTGAAAACAATGCAAAATCTTGCATCGGGGCAAAAATATAAGATCGAGATAACGAAAAAATCGAGATGAAAAAGTCGAGATAAAAAACGAATTTTACATAGAAAAAGAACGAATAAAATCGGGACTTTACAAAATAGGTCGAGATAACAAAAACTCGAGATAAGCGATGTCGAGATTATGAGTTCCGACTGTACTTAAAAGGTATCTTTTAATATGTTACGTCTCATTATTAGTACGGCTCAGAAGACTCGATGCCCACGAGTAACATGACGAACGAACTGAATGAACGGGATATATTAAAGCAGACTTCACATTGGTAAAAGGGAGTACCATTAAGGAATCACTGCAAAATATTTCGAGGCATCCGGAAGTAGCAGCTATCACGTATGTACCCATCGCCGGCCTTTGAGTTAAAAGTGTGACCAAGACCTTTCAGCGGCAGACTTATGGTCTTCCCACGACACACCGTGTCATCTTTTTTTGCGGTTGATCATTTATGCCGAGCGACTTCAAAATCTTATGACGCATGAGGAAATCACTGCTCAGACAGAGCTTAATTCTTTAAACTCAAAGTGTGATCGTGATCTTTAGGCTTCAGACCTGGGTCCTTCGCGCGACACGACATGTTATTCGGATTCAATTTGACGTTTGCCAAAGTGACTTCAAAATTCTTGGAAGCATTAACAAGTAACAGCCCGGATGTGGAATCCGGAAAGACCCTTCTACGAACACACGCAATTCCACAGAACCACCATTGTGACACTAGGCCGAGTCACTACCAAATTAGAAAAAACCATTGTTTGGGTAATTTCCATTTTGACCTTGATATGACATTGAATTTGATCTTCAAGTGGTAAAATTTTATATTAAATATTAGTTGTTATTGAATATAAAGGCTTGTTTTGCATTTTAATTTAAATTTTACCTTTACCATTTACAAATTTAAACACTTTATGAAGTGAATTACATTGTTGTGTATCCACATAAATACATTTTATGTATTCAGCTTTACATGTATAACGAATCTGCCACACCCGGTCACACACTAAAGCGTTATTTAACTTTTGTCGGCTGTCTTTGACGCTGTCTTGAATTTCTCGAAACGCTACCACTTTTGATAAAGTATACCAGTAAGGCTAGATACTACAACTATTCAGAAGCCTAAGTAGTTTATAACTGCGCATCAGAACGACAAAGAGTTATTTATTAGAAGATAACAACGCTAAAAAGGGTGTTCTTTCGATTCTAACATGATAAGATATTACAAAAAGGTGAATAACTGCAAATCCTTATTTTCTACACGGATATAATTTAAGGTCGTGCGACACAATATGACGTAATTTGTGACGGCATAATCGGACTGCGCGTTGATGACGGTGTAATTAAACGTATTGTTCTAATTGGACAAACCTGACTTAGTTTTGTAGTCAGGTAAAACAAAACTCCAATAATTTTATTCAGCTTAAAACTTTTAACAATTAATTCTACTGACCTTTGTTATTTGGAAGTGCAATCAAAACAATCAAAACAATGTCTACAGCAAATAGAACAACAATCACCGCTATAGTTACATAGACTGCATATTTCAACCTGTCCAGTATATCTTCCCAGTGAATGCTTCTGTTTGTATTTAGAACACGATCCGCTTCGGTTTCTTTGGTACATGTACCAAGTCTTAATCTTTCATAATGACCTTCGTTTTCTCCTGTATCTCCTGAATTTTGGGTAGACGATTGCGCAACACTTTCTGTGCTGATGATAGTATTCTCGTATATAGCGGCATCGCTACGTTTTGTGTTAGAGTGTTTTAGTTTATTATCACTTAACTCCATTTCAGAGAAAACGAACGACTACATGTCTCTAATAATTCAGTTTTTATATATTCACCTTGCCGAATGCAACTTCCTCTTTATCATTTGTAATAGATCGCCTTTACCGTTTTATTTCAGTGTGTGCCGTGGTGTATGGTTTTCTTATATAAAACGATTACAACAAAAGCGCTCGCCGTGACAAAGTGTATAAAATAAACAAATGTCATGATTTTTTTTGCATAATGCGTTTTTGCAAAGGAAGTATATATTACAATGTAGATATCCTTGTTATATTTAAAAGCAACGATATGAGCTCGTGAAAATCAGTACCCTGAAATTGTTAAAATTGCTCATTATGCCATTCTTGATGATAAATGATTATCGATATTCCTGCAAAATTTCCAGACATACTCATAAACATACACACATGCAGTCTGATCATGATCTACTCTGTTTTCTTTTCACTCAGACAAGTTGCAGTGAGCATCCCTTTTCACATTTAAGAAAAGTGCCCAGATTTAAGCCGAAAAAAGTTCATATTTAAGATTTAAACAGGACACAGATTAAAACGAGCGATTGTTAAATACTTTGTTAGGTTTTAAGACCAAAGGTCTTCAATTTACTGAATGCAGAAAGATGCTAGTAACTTTAAGGCGATTCCGGCTTCCATTCATTCATCCCAGATTTGCGTGTTCTTATTTTCAGGTAGGAAATAATTGCAGACTACACCAAGCATCATGAAACCACCAGTGATAAAATTTTAAAGATGTTCTAGCAAAAGCAAATGCATTTCAGAAAATTGACTGATCAGCTTCATTAATCGAATTGTTTGATAAAATTTCAATCAGAAAAATGGGGATGTCATGGAACAATCACGGATAACTTACAGATTATAACTCAGACAACTTTGGGAATAACTTGGATATTTATATTAAAAACTAATGGAAAACCAAGAACAATGTTCTGTGAGTTTCAAGAGAATCAATGTGTGGGTGAATAGTTTAAAGCGACTATGAAAAGTCATGTAATCATGGCAACACAATTCTTGAGTTCTGTTTCCACATACTTTCTTTATACAAATTTGGTGAAAATAATTAATACTGGGAAGTTGTAATCTATCTTTTTAGAAACTATTAGAAGCTGGTTGAGATGTGAAATGAAATAGTGTTATTAGTTTGTTAAGGGCTCTGAATCATATCTGTCACAGAAATGGAATAAGACCATTTGATTATTTTGAAATAACACGTGTGTAATAACACTTTGATGTGATGTTTTATGTAGTATTATTTCAGTTATTATGCTGCTGACTGAAATTGATGTCTTACATCGGAGGAGAAAGAAACCAATTCAATGTTCATACAGAACAATCAAAATGATTAAATAAACTGTTTCAGCATATACTCGTTGAGTATTGAAACTATTTAACTTTTTGCCGGAACTAATTTTACCGCATGGCAGTGCATTGCATAGCATTATATACACGTTGTTTAATTGTTACTATGCCGTAAGATCATTTATTTATCATTTGTTTGTTGTAGTTGAATTGTTGTCGTAAAAATGTTCATGCTACTTGGAATAATGAGTTTCAACTACATGTACATTGTATTATAAATGTATAAATTTCATGTGACAATTTTTTAGGATATTAAAGCCGACATACTTGTTCACAAAGTTAACCATTGTCATGGAGAATTTTCTAAATATAAATCAATGTGGAATGCATCATGTCTGAAATGTTGAATTTGTGCAGTAGAAGCGAAAATAAACAACCGCCAGTATTGCTTAATTTGCTGTTTTACTATTGATACAAGCAAGCCTTACAGAACTTTGAGGAGCAACAGAAAAGAGTTAATATAGATATAACTTTAAGAAATCTTCTTGTCTGAAACCACATGGCATGGAACTTAGATATCTAATTGTAGCAATTGATAGTGGACCTCTACCAACATTGCTCAAATCGATATCACTGGGTCAAAAGTGAGCCTTGATTTTACATATGCTTATATTTGGAATGTAACATTGCCTTGTGGATCTCTACACTTATTCTTAAAATACCACGGGTCAAGATTGACCCTTTCTGACCTTGTAAAATAGCCAATGGTAGCCAGGTGATATAGGGCCATATTGGCCCTCTTATAATTAACATACATGTATTAAAATTGATACTTACATATTTCAACTGCTTTTGTTAAAAAACTTCCAGATAAGTTCTCCGCACTTGAATTAATTGGTATATGTTTGAAAGTTACTTACTTTCTCTGATAAGTAATTGATTCGATCATGAATGATGCCTCGAGGTAGACTGAGGTACGTGTGACTTCAGGTTTCTTTCCAAGGAGACTGTATTTTTATTTTTGTGCCTTAAGGTAACATATTGGCGATGTACTGCAGCAGATTTATATTTGCGTTGTTTTTCTTTGGCACAATCAATAAAGCCAAAATTAACGCCCACCAAAACAGAACTTGAAGTTGGTAGTTGTGTTGTTTGAGAAATCCCTCAATCTATTTCCGAAGTACGTATTACATTTACGAATTACGTTTAAGTTAGAAAGGTCTAATTATCTCTTTGATACACAATTTAAACACTGCCCTGGCAATACTTTTATTATTTCACTTATACGAGGGACCTGCAAAAAGTTTTCCATTGGGGTTTGATTTCTGAAGGGCAGCATTTTATCAAATTATTTTTTATTGAAAACATTCAAGTATTCACCCTCTACTGACACACATCTTTGTAACCTTTTAACCGAGTCGTGAGATGCGGCTAGAAAGTCTTCTTTTGGTATATGTTGGAGACACAGATATAAAATGCTGCAAAAAGAACGTCTGGGCATGTATTTCTGCCAAGAAAGCGATTTTTTAAATCCTTTGAATTAAACAGAAGTCGCACGGATTCAGGTCCTGTGAGTAAGGCGGATGGTTTACAATGATCACGTTTACAGACGCCAAGAGAAGAGTTTAATAGAAGCGTCCCGTGACTGTATGACAAGATGGATAAGGCACTTAAACAACTGGCCCGATAGAATTAAACGAATGGCGTACAACATGTATGTACAACAATGACTGCAACGAACAGACGACAATCACCACTATAATTACATAGACTGCATATTTCATCCGGTTTGGTATATCTTCCCACTGAAGGCTTCTGCTTGCATTTTGAGTACGATCCGCAAAGTTTTGCTTGGTACATGTACCAAGTCTTAATTTTTCATAATGATTTTCGTCATTTTCAGTATCTCCTGAATTTGGGGTGGTCGTATATGTAACACTTTCCGTGCTGAATGTAGTATTTACGTATAAATCGGCATCGCTTCGTTTTGTATCATCATGTTTTTCTTCAATATCACTAAACTCCATTTTTATAAATAAAACGATTACAAACAAATGACTATAGCTTTTATAATTCAGTTACTCAATTATAATTTCCTTCTTCAAACTGGTTGTTTGTATTATAATTATGTAGTTTAATCTTTGCCTTTAATCATTTGTGTCTTTTTCATTTCAACTTAGTATAACCGTGTACAATAGGACTGAATGCACAAATCGTACGTAGTAAATCACATAAACCATACGTGTGTCTATTGATAATTACGTATCGTCTATTGAATGTATTTGCAACGATCCAAATTTCTGATTATTCTGATATTTTGTCGCGAATGAAATTGTTACAATGTTTTTTTCTTAAGTGTAAGGTCACTCACCACATAAATGTATTCATTGTTGATACATCACTTATTTTTAATAGCCATACAAAGTGTCTAGGCATTATTAAAAATTCAAAATAAAGATTACCTAGATACATGATGATAATCTACAAATTAAAAGGCTTTTACTTTTCCTGTGTCACTCTATGGCAATGACTTGTACACTAAAAACCAATAATAACCATGCAATATTCCGGAACATTTTCGTTTGGCAGATATTTAAATCATTACATTATACCTAGTGCGATTACTGTATCACGGCTATGTTATGGCCACTGTTCCACACCAACTTAAAGGTTGCTGATTCCTTCAGCCTTTTGACTAGAAAACATTTTGCTTGTGCTACTGAAAGACCAATTTATGGTCTGGAATCGAGTTGGAAAGAATATTTTATGTAGATATGTACACGTATGAATGATAACTATTTACAAGACACTTGAAAATTAGGACCCGAAAATTATGTTAAAACTGTTACGTTATGTGTTAATCTTCTAAACATTTCACTTCCTGGTTCTTACGTGTGTGTATAAACAATTGTTATATCACAGCAGTTTGAAAGACATCACATTGTCTACTTGTTCAATAGATTCGGTACAATGTATTGAATTGGGTGACTATATGTTTACATGTATGTGGGTTTGAAAGCAAGGCTCGAGTAGAAAACTCTAAGCTAATTTAATTTTGCTTTATTTTAGGATCATTTAACGACAGCTTCGATTGACAGAAGTTGATAAAAATTGTTTTGTTGCTTTGGTGGTCTTCTTCCAAAATTTCACTCCACGCAGAAATGAAAACCTAATTAAAAATGAAAATTTTGTTCTAAAAACAGAAGACACAGAGCATAGATATTTAGCATGTAGCACTGTCAGACCTCTACACATACGGTTCAAGTCATTATTACTGGGTTCAAATTGACTCCGTCGTGGGGTCATTTAATTTTACATAAGTTTTTATAGAAACAACTTTCATAAAGGCATCTCATAGTTGTTCAAATAGTCTATTCCGTGCAGAACTCTGGTTGGCATGGCAGCGGAAAGGAAAGAGGAGCGGTGGTGTAGAGGTTAAGGTGTCTGCCGCTCATCCCGGAGGTTGCGGGTTCACGGTCGTACTTCCTCATATGACACTTGTACTGGTTTTTCTAGGAAGCGGACTCTAGAGTAACTCAATAGGTTTCAAGCTTTCTTCACAAAAACTTAAAAATCGTCTTTTCTGAAACCACAAGGCATAGAGCTTAAATATTTTGCATTTAGAATTTGCCTAGTGAACCTTTACAAAAATATATATGAATGACTTAAACTTGAAATAAAAAAGTCCATAATCGACTGATATGCTGATGACTCATTTCTTTACACTGGGGGTAAATCAAATGCAGAAATTGAATAAATGCTTCAATTTGACCTGGACAAATTTATTCAGTGTTGTAATGTAAACTTTATGGCGAAACATCCTCTTAAAACAACGTGTATGCTTATAGGAACACCATATTAAACGAAACAATCACATGACCTTAATTTATGTATAAATAATGTGCACATTAATAATGTATATATTCCAAAACTGCTCGGTATATATACTGATAAAAATCGCAAGTGGTACCTGCCAGTAGAAACAGTTTGCAATAGGCTTAATTCTAAAAAAAATTCTTTGTCACAATGAAATCTATATTTGATAATTAATAATTATGCCAACGTTCGGCTACTGCAGCATTATTTGGGGTAAAAGTAAGCAATCGCACATCTAAAAAATACGAAAAAGCGAGCAGCGAAGGTAATATTAGGAAAACCAGTTAGAACACCATCTGCAGATTTCTTTAAACCCTTCAGTGGCTTATATTCAAAAATCGCTGTTTCTATTATGCAGGAGTAATAACTTACAAATCAAATCATAATGATGTCCCTGAATATACAGTACCGCCAGCGTTTCACTTCCGCGCGTTCTCGATTACCGATTAACGGTTACCGCACCGTAAACGGTTCTCGTTTCAGTTTAGTTAAATCCGTGTAGCCAATCAGAATGACTCTAACCGTGAAACGTTTTTCGGGAACCGTGTAGCCAATCAAGAGGGCTGGATGGACCAGTTTATTCTACGGGTATTGTGCGGGCCTGATTATTTATTTTTAGACAACGACCTTTATACTGTAGTCTTTGTTTGACGAGTTTCCGAGTGCGGTACGAAGCCTGTCGTTGAAATTAAATGTACGGGAAATTGACGATTACTTATAACTATTGATACATGTACTAATAATTATTATGACAAAATCGATTTTAAAGTCCACATAATACATTCGTGAACATTTTCGGTCCTCAAATAGGCCCGCAGAATTCCGCACAATAAACATTTAACGGAAGCTGCAAAAGATGGTGGCAGAAATGTTGCAAATCTGATCGTTTGATGTAAACAGGTGAATAATTATTATGGTAAGCATAGATATTGTGTAAATGTTGTTACATATATAAAATAAAATGTAATTGAAGTGGCGCTATGAGTTTAAAGGGGTTGTCACTACGTAAATGTAGAGTACAAGGAGATTTCCATTCATCTGTTCATCACAAAAAATGACAAGTCTGAAGTTAAAAAAAAAACACACTATATTAAACTGGTATTATCTTGTTCTTTATTCTGGTACAAAAATAAGCTGCATAATAGCCTAATTATTTGGTCTTTCATAGCTATCCATAGCCTCAATATTTCAACTGCAAGACCGACCGATTTTACAAACTGATATTATCCTACTTTCTCAACATTCGGCCCTTTGCACTGGTTTCGTGGCGTAGACAATATTGAATATTTGCTCGTGACACTGGCTGAAACGTCCAGTACTACGCAAAGTTTTTCTTTCCCGAAGAATTATATTGTTTTTCAGCCGTATCAACAAAAGAAAAATGCGTAAAAGGCAGATTAAACCTAAGTAAAGTATTACTTAATTAAAAGCAAATTCCAGTTGCCATGCAGATTTTGTCCAAAATAAATCAATTTGCAGCCGCGATAACCAATCGGTGTCATTCAGGTGCTTTACCGAAGCCATACATGCACTACCTTAGTTAATAGAAGCCAAATACATTTAAGTTCAGATAAACTACTCCACTATAACATTCAATTATTTCTCAATTTATGTTCCGTTATGGACGATATTACATTGCCAATACGGTAAAGAAACACATATTATTTTGCTATTCATGGACGTAGTCATCCACATCCCTCCCCTTTCCTGGCCAGTAATGCTGTTATAGCTTACACACTGTTTATGTAGTTAAAACTCCAACTTATTTCAAACAAAAGTTAGATCTACCTTTGTTCCACATAAATCCAAACTGTTGAATTCTTAGCATATTTTAATGACACATGTTATCAGAGACACTGTGGAAAGTTATTATGCAGTGATTAAATTGATCAGTGGCTATTTTGTGTATCTGATATTGGAACACACTGTCTGAAATGGACTGTATAATTGTTCTTTCTGCTTTAACTTTACATTATTTGGCGTGAAAAAAATGAGGTCACGAATCGTGGAGAAAGCTTCCAGACGATTCTGATCATGATACTCATGTTAAACATGAACGCTTTTTAGACATATTTTTTGAAAGATTAAATACTTTTAGTGGGTAACTAGTCTAGGATGGACTTCATCTAACATTTGATTATAATTTGACCCTATCTCCCCGCATGGCGTAACGCGCATGTAAAAATCGTGTTAAGGGTCACGAAACTAGGGCATAGCAGGGTACATAGAGTGGTCACCAGGAACCTATACTGGTGGTATCCCTATGCTGGTGGTATCTCTGTAAAACGGCTATTTAGTGAAAAACAGATGAAGAAATAAATTTCAGAGTATAGTCAGCATTTACAGTTGACGAAATGCTTTAACAGCAAACGTAGTGATAGCAGCGCATGCAGTTCTGTGCCGTCACAGCAGCCCGAATACGTTTGTACTCAGTCCATTTTGCTAGAAAAAATTTTAAATATAGACATCAGAATCAACCAGTTAAAATTAGCAATTTTGATAATTCTTTTGTATAAAAATATATATTCTATGGAAACTGTTATCTCTTGTTAGTTAATATTTAGGCTCTAAAAACTGTTCCCTGTTGGTTATCAAATATCACATACCACCAGCATTGGTTCCCTTCATGGTGAAATTTCAGTTTTGACATGTGTCATGTCAATAGCTCCCAGAAGGACATAGTCACGTGATGAAGCACATCAACATCTTGTTTCGATTTACGTAGGGATAACATTATGTTTTCGCCGAGGTAAATAAAAATGGTTAGGATTTCCTGCTTTCTAAACAGCTGATATATACATTCAAAAATACCTCAGCATAGGTTCCCCCTCTAGATGTCTGTCTTTACAGAAGAGCGGGCCGTGTTATATAACAAAAAGCCCTGGCGCGACAATTTGTTGGGCTAAGCTATTCATAGCTTATATTTATTGTATTGCCTATTGTAGTTCTGGCTTCCATGACTTAGCATTGAATCCTACAAATTTGTGCGGGTGTACCTACGAGTTCGTGTTTTTAAATATGATTTACTGCTAAGTATAGTAGTCCCGCTTGCTACGCGTCCTGGATGCAACCGTGGTAATCCGAAAATTTACTAATTTGCATACGAGCGCCGTCTGTTCGACTGTTTACCTCATCAAATCGGAAGCGGAAGTGCTGCTTTTCACGTCACCTGGATTTACCAAAATGTCTTCGTCACTAGTAGTTTCCATTAATATTCGTAAAATGTACCATTTCTTAACATGTTTTTACCTGTCTGCCATTGTTTATGGCCTAATTTCCCCCCTAAAACCTCCGATTTCATGTTTTTCAAGTCAAGGTCGTCTGCTATGACGTCATAGCCCGCCAATGACAAAAAATTAATACTGAAGCGAATAAGGGCCATCTGTTTGCAAAAACTATTTGATGTCAAATATTTTTGACACCCTAATAAGTAAATTTTGATCTACAATATTTAAAATTTGGGGATGTAAAACAGAAGAATTTGTAACCTGGGGATCTGTGGTTTTTGTCCACTTTGACAACACCTTGAAAAACTGCCCCAGAAGTTAGGGTGTTGAAGAGGGACATTGTGTTTAGGTGCCCTCACTGTTTAAGGTTGACTAAAGAACAAGTCACCTTTTTTCAACAAAATTGGTAAAAACAGAAACAACCAAAATATTTCTGAGTGCTATTTTTGACATTCTCAGAATTAGACAGTGTTCCGTATATTTGTTGAAATTTGTGTGCATTTATGGACACCATACTTTAAATGTTATAGTCAATACAGAGTTACACAAGTCAGTGTGGACTCCTTGGGAGATACCTGCTGTCAACATGGAGGATTGACATTGATATTTTTCAAAAACACATGGACTTCAACTTGGATATCTACAGGAATTAAAAGTTAAGATGTAACAGTTTATCCAAGTTTAGGAATATTAAATAGATAAGTTCTTTTTATTATGCTTTATGACGCCTCAACTTAAATACCGCGGTAGCGGCGGGGACCATCCTACTTGTAAAGCATGTGTCCAATTCTATGCAAGTTTCTTCAGAGGTATTCCCGTGCACACTAGACGCAAAAGATATTTGGCAAAAAAACGTTGATATCGATAATGAAGAAGTACTTGTATTGTGTACTGTCGATAAAGCTGACGAAACTAATTTGTTGAGAAGAGTTTTTTGTGTTAATTGTCACTATCATCTTAGGTAAATTGCCCAGAGGGTAGTAAGTGGTGATTCATTAACTTTTCAAATAGATGTTGCCCGATAATTAAATCATTCAATCAAGTTTTTAACAAAATTCAAAGATTTGATGTTTTTGTATCAGCGCAAAAACAAATTTACACATCGATTGGCAGATTATCTGATGTCCATGCAATTACACATTGATGTTGTGATAAATTATCGGAAACCTCTTGTGTTCTGATTGGATGAGTGCATAACAAGCAACGCTTTAAATGTATCAGCTTGCAGATCATGATGATTAGTGACGCATGTTTCCTCAAAGCTTTGAAATGCAGGATTTCCTGCTAAAAACATATATCTACCAGTGAGTTGTCCAAAACCGGGGATTTTAAAAAAATCTGTAATACCAAACCTAGAAATTATTTCACTCGTTTGAAGTGTGGCGAAAATTAGAAACACAGTCGATCCACAAACTTAATTAGTCGCAAAAATCGCATTTACAATGAAAAGTTCCTATCTTAATTTTTGTCCACCTCGTCAATTTGTTATTATCCGAGATATTGGTCAGTTTGTTGAATTTACAATTTTTTGAAGAATTATCTCTGTTAGTTGTGCCTTAAAACAGGTACCGGACAGAACAATGTATGTTTTTTTAATTCCATATTGTAGCATGACAGCATTTAGGAAGTAGTAGACTGTTCAACAGTACAAAAACAAAATACTGTATTGAATAACTGAGATTACCAGGCCACTGTTACATCCACTGTTCAAGTGAGAAAAGTGTGACTAACGGAAAGCCAATATTTAGACTATGAATGCATTGTTTGATATCACAATACAAGTGAGAAATTCATAAAGCTTTCTTCTATTAATTCAATTGATATTAATATCAGAATTTTGAATTTAAAAATGTTTTAATGACCGCAGTTAAAGGGTCTCAAGAAATGAGACTTATGGAAATGACTTAACTACTTTGTGCATCCATTGACCAGTTGTCACAATGTATTATTATTAGGTTAAACCGTACAATACGGAGATATATTTGGGCGGGTACCAGCTGTACCAGCTACCAGCTATCTCCTCATTGTACAGGATAATGTTATAATAAACTTTTTATTCTATTATTTGAGTTTAAATTAAAAATGATTCCTGAATATTGTATTTCTGTCTTTTCTGTATTTTCCCCAGCTTAACTAGTACGAATGCAAAATATAATTTGTTCCTTCCCAACCCAAAGATACCAGCGATAAATTTTGTGAAAATATCCAAAATCTTACAACATTGGCATGACTTGCATTTTTTTCCCTTTGTATTAACCAGCAAGAGACAAATAATCCAGATATCAAGGCGATTAAACTTGCCGTTAGAAGGAGATCAGAACTCTTATATACTTCACCCGATTTTTCATTTGGATCATTTTCACCCGTTTTGGGCTTTATGCATGTTTAACATGGGACTGTTGTACCGTCCAAATGTGGGAAAATACAGGATTTTTTTGTATGCATGTGCTGCCAATATGGTAATATATTGTACAGTCAAGTATTGCAAATAAGAAACGTTCGCGATTGGATATATAAAAAAAGATATAGAATAAGCGATCGTAATTCGTCTGATTGAAATTTATGACATTTTGAATGCTTACTTTAGAATGAAAATACATATACAAATTCATTAATTCCGTGCTACGATTAAGCTCACAGTCGAACCCCGTGACGTATTATAAAAGATAAGTGATAAATCAACTTTTGTTGTGAACTTGAAATCAGCTTTAAATTTCCAAAGTTGATATTACGCAATAGACTAGATATCTGCTCACTGTGTATTAAAATTAAGTATTAGAAAGGATTTTGCTATTTAATATTCTGAGTTAGTGATACCAGATGGAGCGACGAGCATTAATTTAATTTTTGTAGTTGTGTAAATGTGTAACGTCGATACAATGCCAAAAAAGTGGGCCGAGAACAATTCTAGGTTTACAGTAAATCAATCTTTTATGGCATATGATATATGGTAAACTTGCCTCAAAAATTATTTTCTCTTTATCATGATTATGAATGTTCCATAGTGATGTATTCAGCATGGCCTGTGTCGCCAGCCATCAGTGTCCTCGATGTAGTTTTTACAGCAGTCATTCTATATTAACAGTCATGTTTTATGATGTAATGTCGTTGAAAAAATGAAAATATTAATTGATTAAATTCTTTAATTTTTTAAATTGTTTACTTATGTAGTGAAATGTAAATTAAATTTCTGTCCACCATTCATGGAACTCTCAGCCCTGAGTTAATCTTTATTTTCATTTCGGTGAATCAAATGATAAAGTTACTTTAGTTGAAGACTTTCGATGAATAATTTCCAAAGTTGAGCTTACTTTTGCCCCAAAGAAAGGAACGTGCCTGGGTGTACTAAGTTCATTTTCTGTCAAGAGAGAGTTGCATGTTGAGGTAGTAACTGATTATAAAACCCAGTATTTTCAGTTAGTCTTTACAATCATTTTGATATCATAATTATGTTTTGTCTGCATTCTTCAATGATACTGCAGCCAAAAATACCTTTGGAGCCTCAAAAGTGAAAATGGTAGCCACACATTAAGATTGAACCAAAATCAATTATACCTCTTATTTAGAATATTCAGGCGTTTAAAATGACCCAAAAATTTATAGTCCCTGGAGCACTTTGTGTTTCAAATTACTATAGCCTTTACATTATAAAGAGCAATCCCTTACCGGTGAAACTGGAATTATTTGTATGAAAACACTTCTTACATTGCTTTTTATTTATAAATCCAAGAACTGCATTACATTATATTGAAGTCTTGTATATTGTATATGCTTATTATTTTACGGTTATATTGCAAAAACTAGGAAAAGTGTTCTGAGAATGTGTTAAGTGAGGTTACAGTAGCAAAGGAATGAAAATAAAGTATATATCAAACACTGTTCTATCATTCATTATTCTACTGTAAATTCATTTTCTATAGAAGATGTGAAGAGTATTCAATGTGCTCCTGGGACTTAAAAATTTTGATATGGATTGTCTTCAGAATTTTCATTTTTTCCGTGGTTGGGATGTTGCAGAAAACGCCATAGATTAATATTATATCACATCAGAATTCTGTTTACTATACCCTGTAACAAAAAGAAGTTGGAAGTGATTCTATTATTTCAACATATGTAGCATGACAATTATGTGTGTAAGGGTTATTACTCAGTTTGTTAAAATTTCAAGTTTTACATATTTCTTTTCAGACCTCCTTGAATATGGGTGAATGTGACATCATTTCTGTGGAAAATCCTCGGCCAAGGCTGCCAAGTCAAATTAGGTAAAAGTGGTAATTAATTTTCTCAGCTTTTGTTAAAAAATCCCAACGAAAATATTAGTGGGTTTCTGTCGGGCAGAATGGTCATGATCAGTGCTGGAAACAAAGGCAGGAACACTTTCTGCCGAGTGGGATTAAACAGTTAAATGATGTTTCTTAACCACCTAATGCAGTGATAAATGTAACTTTCTGAAAGTTTTGATGCTTCAGTTTATCTCAGTTATTATCATGTTAGTAAAACAAATAAAAAAAAACTTATTTTGTTATTATAGTGAAAGGATACATGTAAATTTAATGTATATTATAACTTCATTTCGGAATATTTTACATAGTCTAATAACTACATGCTTATTACTACGTGTACATCCCTTATTTTCACTAGTAAAGTTTTATTTCTAAAATTTGAATGTAGGGTGGTTTTTTGTAGCTTTTAAAATATTTTTCAAATTGTCAAGCACCTCGCTCATATAAATAAACCAAATACTATTTATCTGTTGCTGACTGGGAGTTTCTAGATGTACAGTTATAATACATTTACTAGAATTCACAGAAAATAAATAAAACAAGTGGATGCTTGTACAGTAGTTGGTATGTTGCTCTAGATTAGTGTGACAGACAGTATGATAATCCCCTGAGGGCAATTAAATTTGGCCACCTGCTGATTAATGAAGTATTGTCATAAAATTGTGCAGTACATGCCATTGTAGGAAACCACCATTTCATTGTGTTCTTTTTAACACAGTGCCTTTAATACATTTAATGGAAGGTGTAATTTGTTCCCAATATTATTTAGATGAATTAAGACAATGGTATATATTTATTTTGATTTTTCAAGTTATAAAGTTCAGATTGACCATAATACATGAATGTCTAGAACAGTGCTTACTTTTAAAAATAATGTGAGAATAACTCTCATGAATTATCTGTTATTAGCAGACAAAATTGAAATAACTTTAAAACCACACTGGTATAATATTACAAGTATATGTGTCCTTTTAGACAAAAAAAATCATAGTTTATTATATAAACAAAATGTATATGAAATCTGACTTTTTATATATTTGGCATATGAAGTTGTCCTTTCAAAGAAAAGTACATACTAGTTATTGAGCCTACACTATAATTCATTTTTATTTATTCCTCTGTTTTATAAAGGTCCTGTTGTTGAAATATGAGACCTTTAAATTCTTATTGTTGCACTTTAAAAATTATTGGTTGCCCCAGGCAGTATTGAAATCCTTATCAGTATGTTATGTAAGATTGCATAACCTTATAAACTGCGTATCACAAAGCAAAAGTAGTGTAGATCCAGATGTTTCTGTCATATAGCACTGACCCAAAGCATGGATTGAACCGTGTTATTAAAAATTAAATCAACAAAATTATAGCACTATTAAAAGAAGGATTGTCTCTGATTTTTTTGCTGAATCTGAGAAAGCAGTAGAAATTGTGTAGCAAACATAGCTTTTACCTGAGACACTGTGTCTTTGTACACTTTTATCTTAATAATGTTATCAAAGTTTTGAACCTTTACTCTGCTGGTAGCAAATTATTCTGCTTTTTCTGTGCAAATTGAATGATTTTAGAATATAGACATACTGATATTCTTTATTTTTGGCAGAAACCATGCCTATGAGGTATGATGAGAATAAGTGTCACAAGCATGCAGTGATAAGGAAAGTTCAAAACACCAACATATAGAAACTGTAGGAAAACAGTCAACTCTTGCAGTGTGAAAAATGATGTTTTTTGTGATGATCCCTCAACCTGTAAGAGTTAAGAAGTTGGAAATTCTGAATTGAAGATTTTATTTGGAACTTACACTTCAGGAAGGATGTTTTATTTCAGTAGCAATTATTTGTAGATTCAAGAAGACATAAATAGAGACAAAACACCCAAGATAAAACAAAAAAATGCTGGAGTAAAATGATGATGACGGTAATAATGTGGAAATGCACTACACCTACAAAAGAGCGACTTAGCGGTATTTTTATACTCATAGATATAATGCAAGGTTTTGTGTTGATTTGGTGATTCAGTATTGTGACGTATAATTGCTGGAATAGTAACTTCGAGAAATGGAGTAATAACTTTGCGGTGACTTGATCAGTTTGTCACATGCAGTCAAACTTATGAACAACGCAGCTCAATGGAAACCACAAAATTGGCTGTTGTTAACGGGTGACTTTTGTTGGAGATGTAGACAGTTGATATAGTTCCATCATTTTAAATATTGTTTATCAAATCAAGTTTAATTATCAATTAATTGCCAGATAAACTGCGTGTTTTTCAGTTTAATTGTAATAAATCAAACAATTCACTTAAACTGCTCGCTCTAAGATTTTGGTAAAATAATAAATTTGTTCAAACTGTATGTAAATAATGTATTTTTGAACATTATGGTGTTATAAAGACTCCAGTATAAATTCATGTCGCATTACATCTCTAAATTTTGGAAAAATACACTACCATTATAGTGTGGCGGTGCCGTGTAACCAACCTTTTCAATTGATTTCTGTAAATTCCTACCTAGATCTTTGCTTATTTTTTTTATTCTAGGCTTTAGTTTTATACTGATGAATAAAAATGTCAACTTTTTAGAAAAATACCTTTTTTAACGGTAACGTTGAGAGAAGCAGCTTTAACGTGAATGCATTAAGTAAGCTGAAATAAACAATTATTTAGTTGCACAATGTAAAATGCAACTCCAAATTGTGAAGATATTCTACATCAAATAAACAAACAATTTAAAGAGCCGATTTTCAGTAATTACCGGACAGTTTCATCTGATTAATTGCATGTGTTTTCTTCAGATGTGAAGGTGACAATTAAATGTTAGAACCTCTTCTAATTATCAAAGCATTTAATTTATTGCCCGTCTTTTGAGGTGCAAACAACTTTACAACAAACAAAGCCAGCTGTTAAAATTTCAGTGGAAGTTCGCATCACAGTCCCGATTCGATATGCTTTTTCGCTGTCCACTGACCACGGACGGTAGGTGACTGCTGTTCCCCGTCTTTAAAGAGCAAATTTGGATGGGGGATATTCTGACTGGCTGTTGTCAGCGGTGTACTCAGGTTAAGGTGACCTTTTGCAAGTTTGACTGTATTGTCAAATTCGAATAATGATCAGATACTGATTTTTTATGAAGACAGCAGAAAAGTGTAAAATTTAGGGCAGTTGTATGTAAAGTTAAGAATTTTGTCAGGCCGCCTGCAGTGAGCTGATAAATTGTCGCTTTTGGCGGTTCGGTGTATGTGCTCGGCCATCCGTCGATTTTGTCGGACCATATCTTTTTTATGCCTGGGATTTTGATGTTACGTGGCTGAAATGTTCCCATCGCGGGTGAAGATCGCATTGGAGGAGGTTAAGGTCAAATTCAAGAATGACTGTCGGGCATATCTTTTTCGCGCATGAAGGGATTTTGATGTTACGTGGCACCGTCATTATCCGCATCGGGAGGGATTCGTGTCCTGCGCAGGACCCTGGTTCAGTGAAAGTCACGCGGAGATTTGGGGTCAAATTCAAGAATGACTGTCCGGAGCATATCTTTTTCATGCATGGAGGTTTAATTTAACTTGGCACAAATGTTCGCATCATCAGACAGTCATACACAGAACAAGGTCCCTAAGTCTAAGGTCAAGGTCACACTTAGAGGTTAAAGTTCAAAGTCAAGAATATCTTAAGTTGTCCCAGGGCATTTTCTTAGTGCATGATGTTACTTTGTACAAATGTTCACCACCATGAGCTACCCTTGTTTTGAATTTACTTCCTTTGTTACTATAAATAGCTTATATTGTAACTTTTTTATTATTATTAGCCGTAGAGAAAAATCGAGACCATACTTCTGTGGCACAATATGCATGTTACATCAATATTTGCAGGGTGTATTTTGACCCATCTCTGCTTGGTTGGGAGTTAGCCCTTTGACATATGGTGGAGCTCGACATGTTCTGCATCAAGGCATCTGGTTTAAATAGTTCACTAGAAACACTTGACAATGATGCTACAATACATGGGATAATTTCCAAGTATTTGCAGTGCAAATGGTGATGAAATGTTAGCTGTGAATTTTATATCAAAATGGTCCAGAATATGCTTTGGTGAAAAGAGAATATAATGTTAGATTGATCAATCCTCAAACTTAGCATTGGCTCTAGCTGCTATTCTGGCGTTTGTCACCAAACTTAATGTTGGCTTCGCCATTTCTTGATTTCTTCATCATACTTTCAAATTGCATTACTAATGACATAAGAGTTGTAATGTACTCAAATTTTGTATGTCAAGGTCATTTTGACAGAGTTATGCCCCTTTTGTACTTTTTTTGATTGTGTCACGAAAACTTAACATTGGCTATAACCTGATAACTTTGACATTTCTTAAAGCTGCTTGCTCTCAGTTACTGTTGATTTTTTTTTTTAAAGATTGACACTTTATTCATTAGAATAAAATGAAAGACTGTCAGAATCAAATACCAACCACCGAATCTAGAAAGGAATCGATTGAACGTGTTGGTTACATGGAACTGCCACTTAACTTATTTATATTGAAATTTCAAAAGCGTTTGCTTATTTGTAAATTTAGAGATATACCAGTAAATTTATGCTGGAGCCTTTTCCATGACC